>JAPVRG010278992.1:0-10541 GCA_029783565.1 Rhagoletis cerasi
AAAGGGTTAAAATATTTCATGAATACGTACATAAATAAATTAAAGAAATTTGGAACTGTAAACAAAGTAATTTTTGTGAGTATCTTGTTTGTAGTATGAGTTGTAATCTTCCGTCGTTAATACAACTGAATCATCAGATGAGCATCTAGCTGGAGGATTCACTTCTGGCTTCCTGAATAGAATTGCATGCACTCCAAGGAAATGCTTCCAGTCCTTTCCTGAGTTGCCACTTGTGTTGTTATGATCTAAGACTTTTTTATACTTCATTTTTAGGCACTTGTACTTCCCATTACATTGCTTACTTGAAAATGGTTAGCGGCGTTTTTGCCAAATTTGGCAAATATGTCCTACGCCATTGTTTTCTGCACGTTCTCAAATTTGTCATCGTGCTGAGCATATACATCGAAGAGGCATTTTACATCGCCTGGAGATCACTTGCACTGAGTACCAGGAGGAGCTGCAAGCTCCGAAGTCGTCATTCGCCTTTATTATTACTTTATTAACTGCCGGAATTTACTTTTCAAAACATCGGAGTATAGATAGGCATTGAGAAGTTCTTACTTTTGATATGATATTATATGACGGCAGAATGCTACCATGATTCCACACTAAATTATTAGTCTCTGTTAATCAATGAATTATGTATGTATGTTAATAAAAATGTTCACGAGCATAACGTCTCGATGTATGTATACATCCGTATGTACATATCCATACATACTCGTATATGTACCTAGCAAAACCACCGTGACCGAAACTCTAATACCATTACAAATTTTTATTGTCACTAACACACTCGCACTTTCATTTGATTCCAATTCAACATTTTTGTTGTTACGAGTGAATTGTGCAATCAGTCTAGCTAATTAGACTCATATATATCTTTTCGCTCATGCTTCAGTGAAAATAGAAAAATTTGTTTATTGTTTGTGCCAAATGTCAAATGATTATTAAAATTTATATGGTGCGGGCGACTTTTAATTTGCGCGAATTGTTTACAAAAATTTTTTTTGATTAAATCAAAATAAAATAAAAACTATTCCTAGCATTTGTTTATTGGGTGTTGTCGCGGCAGAAAAATCACTGTTACGATAGAGGGATTTGAGCAGAGTTTTGATTTTGTGACGAAGGAGGAAGGTAAGCAACAGTTATTGACAGCACAAATGCCCTTGGATACACCAACAGCCGCACACTGTCCGACTTGCACAGGCCTTACTGAAAACGCGGAACACATAGTATTCTTTTGCCTATGCCCCTGAAACCCGAAATTTACTGCAGGGTAGCAACATTGTAGACTACATGTTAAAGTCAGCAGAGAACTGGCATAAAATGTGCGCACATATCTCTAGAATTATTAAAGATCTAAGACGATCTGAGCAAGCTGGAACCGGTTAATTAACGCAGCGAGCCTATTGGCTAACCAGCCCCGTGAGGTAATACCTTAAATGGCAGTGCCGCGAGGAGAGTGGTTTGTGGAGAGGTTTTAGTACGTAGGTGTAGCTGTGAGGCTGCAAGTCGTGCATGCTACTATGCCGGTATAGTAGTACTCATGAGAGTTTCCTCTACACGGGCGTCATCCCAGAAAAAAATGTCTTGTATGGCGTCTTGCCTTTGATGCGCAAATATGTGTCGAATGGTCCGCAAAAATCTATGCCACAACGTGAAAATGGCCTTGATGACGTGACGCGTACTACGGGGAGATTGCCCATTGTCTGCTGAAGTAACTTCGGCTTGTACCTCACGCAATGAACGCAGGAGCTCACAATGCGACGCACTAGGTCTCTCGCATTTATTACCCAGAATTGAAGACGTAGTAGTGCCACAAGTGCCTTCGCACCTGCGTGGTAATGTACAATTTAAGCGCTCCAGATACTGCTTTGTTTTGTTTGATTGCGTGGATTTCTTCGGCGAAATGCTGCTGCTGCGTATTCCAAACAATGCACCACAGCGCTTGTTGCAAATTTTGAGGCAATAGAGTTCCCCTTTCGAAGTGGACTGTAAACGATTTGCTAGTTAGTTGATGGAAACTAAACATCCAGGCTATGACGTGCAGGCAATGGGTATATGAGCTGTATCCCTTCAGTACATTCAAAATATAGTTTTCGGGGTTACCTTGGATGTTGATTTACGTTTTTCTCGAGCAACTTCTTCCATGTCGACTTGACCTCCTTCGTTGATTGGCCACTGTTTGGATTCAAGCTCTAAGAACGATGGCCCTGAAAACCAATTCGAGCTGTTGAGATTCAATACGAAGCAGCCTCGGGACACGACATCAGCTGGGTTGCTCTTCGTTGATACATGCCGCCAGCATGCTCTTCTCGTGAGACTTTGAATCTGTGACACCCGAATGAAGTACAATCTGTGAGTCAGTCCACAGAAACACAGGAGTATCGCCGATGAACAGCGGTTTGATTTTCGTGAAAAGTCTTGCCAGGAGTAAGGCAAGCTCAAGCTTAGGTAGCGATTGCTTTTTGATTGGTGCTCCTCGCGATTTGGCTGTCAATAGTGTGACAGTTGTTTTGCTTTCCGCCGTTTTGGAGCGAACGTAAATGGAGCAGCCGTATGCTCGAATAGAAGAATCGCAAACCCCGCATGCATATTGGTGGTGAAATAGTTGTTGGTCTTTTGCACCGTCCAGAGACGACCCATCCTAATATGGGCTTCTGCAGTGATGGCAAATAAGGGGCTAACTTTATCTGAACCTCAGATAAAATATCGAAGAATATTTCTGTGCCAATGAGTAGATCCACACGTGTTAACTTGAAGAAGTTGTCATCTGCGAGCTCGATATTGGAGGGCAACTTCCAAGACGTAATGTCGATTTCAGCCTCTGGCTGGTAAGCGATGTGCGAAGTCACATAAAACGACAAAGGTATCTTAAAACAAGACACCCTCGACTTGACAGTAGTTGACGTTTTGTGTTTTATGTTTGTTACCGAATCTCCGATGCTCTGAATCTCAATGTGATGTCTTTCTCTTGGCAGACGCAGTTTTTGTGAAAACTCTTCGGTGATAAAGTTCATCTGCGAACATGAGTCGAGTAGAGATCTGCCCAACTGATAACAGCCATATGTATCTCGTATGAGAACCACAGCTGTTGCCAGAATGACTTGGTCTTGTGGCGAATTTTCGCGATGTGTGTGAGCAGCTGCTGTACTTACAGGTTGCGTTGGTTGCTCGACCAGGGATGTGGCGGACGTTGTTGAATGTGCTCTATTTAAAAAGGTAGAGCGATGCAACAGGCTATGGTGTAATCGTGCACAATGCTTGCTTGTAAAATTTCCTTTGATGTATGTATACGCATGCGGGAAACAGTAAGCAGTATCAGAACGCATGTTCTTTATGATCTTGTCTCTTTCTCTTATCGATTGCAGTACATTTTCTAGGTGTACAATCGATAGTTTCTTTTCGATATGGTCAGCCGATTTTTGAAGGGATCGGAAACAAAATATCGATATTTTACCCATTTGATACAACATTTTTTTACATTATATTGTGGCGAATACGGCGAACACACGAATTAATCAAAGCGAACGATCGCGAATGATGAAGCGCGACACCGAGAAACAACAATGAAAGAAATACTTCGATGCAAGTTTGTGTGTGTGTTCGCTGCACTACGCCAGAGAGGGACGGGAATTCTCGATAACGAGAACTTTCTTTTGGAAGTTTCTAGATGGGAGAGCGCAGGTATATAAGCGGGAGGTTGCAACGCACATGATGTCATTCGTAAATCAGAAAGCATCGTGCATACTTACAAGTGAAATAAGAATCGGCTGTTTTTCAGAAACGCCTGACAGCTGAGATCACCTGATTCCAATTATTACAGGGCTACAGTCAATATCTTTAAAAAACTTTAAACTTACTCTGACGAAAACAGCAAAAAAAGTTAGATTAAGCGCATGAGTTATTGATCAAAACGCTTTCAGTTATTAAAATGATAAACAAACAATCGAATTGACTAAATTAAATGCAAATTTTGCCAATTTATAAGTCTATTTTATTAACTTTAGTCACTTTTAACATCTCGAGAACACTCTGTTGAACATTTTTAATTTTGACAGGATATTAAATTTTGGTATACAGAAGAACATTTTTCACTTGTAAGTATGCACGATGTCAGAAAGGGGAGAAGTAAAGGTCATTGTAAGCAATTAAGCTGTTAGCAAGCAAGCTATAAGTAAATTTGTAGTAAGCAAGTATTGTAAAGAGTTTATTGTTCAATAAAGTTAGTCGTACAGTATATTGAGCATTTTAATTTAACAATCCAGTGATCGAACCCGAAGTATTTATTTATTTTTTTATTTTTTTCTTACGGCTCTTTTGAACCTAGGTCATAACGATAATTAATTATAAGCTTAACCTGACATTTAATAATGTAATACTTAAGCCTAATAGGACTATTTGTAAGGGAATGCATTCATAACATACATTTGAAATTTCACGGAACGAAAGTAAATGGAAACAGAATCATAGCAAGGATAGGGATAGAGCACATTAGTTATATTGGAACAGTCTTACAGTATGCAAATAATTTTCTTTTAAATTCATTAATGTTTTTACATTGGCTATTACTATTCGGTTATTCATTATAACATTTTAAACCCTTATAATACAGATTACTCTTATCAGACTTACATTTAAACATAGGTAAGTTAAAATCGGTTTTTTACGGATGTTTTCGTTATATATATCATTGCCATACTTTATTCTGCCTTTTAAATATTCAGGCAGGTTACCATCTGTAATTTTAACAAATTTCATAGTGTAATAGAAATGTTGTTGCTT
This sequence comes from Rhagoletis cerasi, assembly GCA_029783565.1. Lineage (NCBI taxonomy): Eukaryota > Metazoa > Arthropoda > Insecta > Diptera > Tephritidae > Rhagoletis > Rhagoletis cerasi. The sequence continues at coordinate 4,789 of JAPVRG010278992.1, forward strand.
AACACCTAACCAATTGAGGGCCGATAACATGTCTCTGATTGGGGTGTCATAACGTTTTCCAAGAATAAATCTCATTGTAGGGAACGGCTTGCAACAAATATGTTTGTTTTATTTATAAGAAACGCTTTAACCAATTACAATTTGAGTTTACATTACTGAAACAACTATGATACAAGACAAATAATGACTAGCAAAAATTGACAAGTAAAATTATATATCAAAGGCAAAGAAAAGGCTAAGGAAACTAAGAAACTAAAACTTGTGTTTTCTGCTCTCTGTTCGCGAATGAATTCAACCGAAGATTGAATAGGCGGTGTTGGCTGCGATTGTGGCTGACTATCACTTGTAGTGCTGCAACATTAAATGAATTCGCTTACGTCGTAGTCAGCAACATCCCACCTCCTGGCGAATCTTCCGGGGATTCGCAACTTAAGGCGGCTAGCCTACGGGCGGCGGATGATTCCGTGCGAGGTGCTTCGGACTCGCCCATCATTTCTCTTGAAGACTTCGGTTATTCTTCCCTTCTCCCAATGAATTCTCGGTGCGGAAGGGTCCCACACTATGACAAGTGTGCCAGGCTTCATTGCTTCTACGTCGTCAGTCCACTTAGAACGGCGTAGTAGTCGTGACAAATATTCTAAAGTCCATCTCTTCCAGGCGCGATCTTTTAAGTTCATGGCGATCTTCCACTGCTTCCGTAGACAAATTTTCTCCTCTTTTGGATGTGGCGTCTGAGTGGAGTTGAGGCAACCGACAAGAAAATGGTTGGGGGTGAGCGGTTCCTCTTCTCCTGGCATAACTGGAATATTCGTCAATGGCCGGCTGTTAATGATATTTTCAATTTCGATGAGTACACTACGAAGCGTTTCCCATTAACGGCGTGACTGGTTTTGCTTTATCGTATATGCATAAGGGGCAATGCTTCTTTACTTTCCTCAAGAAGTTACGTCTGGCAGACACCCAGAATCGTTGGAGTAGCTCGTTCATCGTCAGGTTGTCGTTTTGGTGGTGTCTTTTGCTGTGATGCTCAGCTATCACTAATCGTGTGACGTAGTGTTGTTGTGGCAATATTCTTGGGCGGCGCGCAGCGAGTGGAATACAGTATGCTGCATTTATTCCTCCATATACCCTCAGCAAACCATCATCAGCTAAGGATGGTGTAAACTGATGAAGGCTTCAACTTTTCGGCAGCGGTTTCTTTTGACGCAATAGCTCGATTTCCTGCAGATATACTTCCCCCTGGGCTACACGGAATATCAAATGTTCAGCTGCGGTTAACTCATCAGCCTTCCTGTGGTCCTTCCTTGTGGTTCTTCTTTTGTATATTGTTGACAAATCGAAGGACCCATGCGACAGTTCGCGTCAACATCAATAGTGAGAAAAAATTAGTAAACATAATAAATATCTCACCTGTGTTACAGGTAAGCAAACATAGTTTTGAATTCTCTTCATTAACGCATTCGTCTGACGTCAGCGTAGTTTCTTGAGGCCAGCATCCCTCGTCCTGGTATAAAAAAGGCTGTGTATGGATCCCACGCGCAACTGAAGTGAAACTTCTTCCTATTAACTGTATAGCTCACCATATTATTCGAGAATTTTTTTGCATTATAGTGAGCAATTATCTTAATCTTAATCCTAATCTCAATCACAATTCCAATCTTAATCTTAACCTCCCTTTAACTTTAGTCTTGGTCTTAACCTGAGTCTTCCCTTTAATCTTAATCTTAATACAATCTTAATCTTAATCTTAATCTTAATCTTAATCTTAATCTTAATCTTAGTCTTAATCTTAATCTTAATCCTAATCTTAATCTTAATCTTACTCTTAATCTTAATCTCAATCTTAATCTCAATCATAATACAATCTTAATCTTAATCTTAATCTCAATCTTAATCTTAATCTTAATCTTAATCTTAATCTTAATCTTAGTCTTAGTCTTAATCTTAATCTTAATCTTAATCTTAGTCGTAATCTTAATCTTAGTCTTAATCTTAATCTTAATCCTAATCTTAATCTTAATCTTAATCTTGGTCTCAATCTTAATCTTAGTCTTAATCCCAATCTTGGCCTCAACCTCAATTTGCATTTCAAATCGATTTAGAGCACAACGATTCTGTCGCTTTTTCGTCTCATTCGATATTGAAATTACAGCCCAACGAGCGCAAAGAAGTTTCACTTCAAAAATCTGGTCCTTTCAGCCAGCGTGTAGGCGGTAAAAATTCTGGAATCGGTTGAGCGCGTGTTGCATCATCTGCAACGTTCATCGTAGTAGGCACCCAACGCCACTGTTTTATCGTAGTCGTGTTGAGAATCTCGGCGATTCTGTAAGCGACGTGTGGCTTATACGCCCTTGTGTGCGAGCGTATCCACAAAATCACTTTCTGTGAATCGCTCCAAAATACGGTCCTGTTGATTGGAATATCGGGACTTCCTTCTATAAGACCTTTGATGCGACATCTCATGACAGCTGCTGTATATGCGGTCGCGCTGGCATCCACGAAGATGTGTAGCTGAATATCGTCGGCATTTGGTATAAGCGCAGAATAACAGCGAGGAATCGAAAACAACTTGACAGACTGAAATTTCAACAACTAGGTCCTACAATGTGCAGCTAAATGCGATGGCAGCTCTTCATCCCACGCAGTACCTTGCTTCCACAACGACTGAAGAAGTAACTTGGCAGATATGGTAACGTTTGTAAGAAGCCCGAAAGGATCGTAAATTGACATGACAATTCCTAAAAGCTCCCTTTTTGTAGGCAGTAGTAGTCGTATTCCAAAACATGCCAAGTATCTTGTCTACGTTGGCTTGTCGTTCTAGGTTCACAATTTCGGATGGCGTGTTTTTTTGCATTGTTCAATCTTGACTGTAAAATTTTGTTGTAAGACACGAATCTTCGGAGTTTAAATCCTGCGGCTGCATTAATTTCTATTGCTTCTTTTATTGTCTTTTCAGCTTCTTTGGCATCACTGAAACTGATTACCAAATCGTCCACATATGTTTTGTTGACGACGGCGTCGACACCATTTGGCCTGTCTGATGTGAATTTGGCGGCATTTGCATTTTTCACATATTCCGCACAGCACGGAAAACAAGCGGCCCCAAATATTAACGACGTCATGGCATTAACTTGTATTTTCTGGCTGGGATCGCCATCCCTCCACAGGAAACGCTGCGAATCTTGGTCCTCAGTTCGGATTTTCACTTGCGAAAACATTTCTTCAATGTCCCCAGCTACGGCGACGACTCCTTGTCGAAATTTAAAAAGTATGGTTAATAACGACTGTACCTTTTCGGGTCCCTTGAGTAAGGCAATGTTGGGTGACGTTCCGAGCGTGGTTGCGGCTGCATGAAACACGACGCGTAGCTTTTCCGCTTTGTGTGCATTCACCACACCGAAATGGGGCAGATATCATGTTGTTGGCTTCACTGTACCGGCTTCCTCTTCCGACATCTGTCTTGCATAACACTTGTTGACGTATTTATTGATTTCTCTGATGTAGTTTGCTGCGAAATGGCTATCTCTTCTCATCCTTGCTTCGATGATTAATAAGCGCTTTTGCGCGATGCTGTAACTCGCTGGAAGCTCGGTGTCGTCTTTACGCCATAGTAGGCCGACCTCGTACCGATTTCCAATGCATTCTGTGGTTTCTCGCAAAATCTTCTTTTCGCGGCTATCGTCATCCGACTCTAGAACGGAGTTGACCGGTGATTTGACGGCTACTATGTCAACGGCGATGTATTCTTCCACAATCTTGTGTAACTGCTTCAATGAAGTCGCTTCTTTGAGTACCATCACCACTCTGCGTTGGAACATAAACCACCCAACCCAACTTAGTTTTGGCGGCAATTGGTTGGTTATGTCCATTGTCGATGGTCTCCTTCGCGATACTAAGGAACGAGTTATCTAGACGTAGAAGTAGCTCTGGCTTGACGCTTTTGTAGCTCGACAGCGACAGTTTATTCAAATGACAAAAGTTTTCCTTATCGAAGGATTGAGTTGGCAAATTTAAGTTTCGTATAGTTCGCAAATTTTTAATTGCGAAGTTCGAGTCTGGTCCTCTTATTTCAAGTGAGACTTTGCGCGACCTTTCTGTTGACTTGTTTCTGCCGTACCACTGCAACGACAGCAATGACGATTGCCCTTGCAGGCCCAGGCTTGTAGCGACTTTCTCGCTTATCAGCGAAATCGAAGAACCTTCGTCAAACATCGCGTAAGTCTCTAGCTTGGCTCGAGGGCCACACAATGTTACCGGTGCAATAATTTGTGTAGTTTTCGCTGACAACCGTTAATACTGCACTCTGTTCTGCCTCGGAAAGTTAATAAATTGTGTCCACCATCAAGACATCCGAAACCAAGTTGTTGACGCTTGACCATGGCCCACCTTTCGTTTACGTTACGAGAGGCGAATTGTCGGCAATCTGACAGCGCGTGTGCTTTGCTGCATTGAAGGCACCGTATTGGCTGGCGGCGATGATTTTGAATTTCGCTGCTATGAAGCAGTCGGCGTGTACCACCTCCTGCTATTTCTGGCTGGCGGCTGCTTGCGACTGGCTGGTTTGCTTGTCGTGTATGCGTCGACGGAACGGCTCTGTCCGCTACTTTTGGCATTAGCGATACGACCGTAGCTAATTCGCTTGGCCATTCTGAAAAGTTTTCTACGGTTGGATATGATCCAATTTCGGCGACACGCTTACCCTACTCGTACTGCTAGGATGGTGGTAGTTTGGTGACCAACTGATCCAACAAGGTAGGATTCATCAAGTGATGTTGACATCTTGCCGACTTGAGAAACGCTACTACGTTGCGCACTCGCACTGACAAACCCAAATTTGGTCCAAACGGCTCTCAGGAATGTTTGAAAACTGTTGCAGCTTTTGGAGCTGCGCACGTACCAAAAAGTCTGGCCGCCCAAAGTTGAATTCCAGTTCCTTTAGAATACTGGGAACGTCCTCTGGATAAATTAGCAGTGAAGTTACGGCTTGTCCCGCATCACCCTTCAATGCCCTCTGTAGGCGCATAAGGTTCTGCCTGTTGCTATAGTTGAACTCTGTCGTTGTGTCCCGGTAGCTCGCAATGAATAGCGGCCAATCCTCTGGGTTTCCTTCAAATATTGGTAAAGGATATAGTCGTGTGGCAGCGTTTTCCATAAAAATAGGTGGTTGGTTGGACGGCACTAACATTGTCGGCGGCTGCGACGTCACCATTGGCAAAGGTGACTGTTGATTCTGGCCGGGTACAATGGCTTCTTGGCTGTTGGTTGGCTGGCGGAAAGTTTGTGGACGTTGACTATTCCCTACGTAATCGGTTTCTACACGTTGTCGTAGTTGTTGTATATCAGACCGTTGAGTATTTGTTTCGTTGTGTAGTTCATTTAAGGATTCGCGTAAAGCTGTGATTGAAGCTACAAAGGCGGGTTGTTGCTTCCTTCCTGTGGTTGAGGTGGCGCAGGAGTAGCCGCCGCTGCAACGACAGTTTCGTTCAACTCCGAATTACTTTCGGAATCTGCTCGACGTTGTTGATTCATCCTAGATCTCGTAAGCATTCGACTTTACAAATTGGCTGTAGTACGTTTAAAGATTTTCAGCGAATTATGTTAGTGAAATGGCGGCGTTTGTGCAAAGGTAACCAACCATTAGGCTTTGCAGATTGGCAAAATTGGCGGGAATACGTGCGAAGATTCTCGACGAACAATATTGGCGAAAAGGCGGCGTTTATGCGAAGACAGTCAACGATTTGACTTTGCAGATT
>JAPVRG010279048.1:0-11243 GCA_029783565.1 Rhagoletis cerasi
CAAAAGCACTCCGCTAATTAAAACATGGTTTTGCATGTAGAGCTAACCCCCACCTTTAAAACGATACCTTATTTATTAATATTGGTTCCAAATGAGAGCAGAAAATTAGGAACTAACACAAAAAGACCTTACAGAAATAATATATACTAGCGGACCCGGCGAACTTCGTTTCGCCAAAAATTAATTTTTTTCATTGAAACATCTTCCAGCGTTTTATAGCACAACGTCGATCAAACTTTTGTTTTATATATTTAGGGCCTTAAAATTCTAGATAGTTGGCAACTCTGTTCAAAATTAGTACTCCTGAATTTAAATACCTTCCGATCGATAAACGCGTTTCAATATTTTACTTGATATATATTTAATTCACTGTAATTTTGGACAGACGGCAACCCTATTTCAAAGTTTGTATGTTTTATTTAAAGCGGTAAAGCTGGTCTTCAAAATGGTGTTTCACTCATTAAATTTAATAGAGTATTGGAGAAGATATGGCGCTTATTGCCCCTCTTTTTTAATAAATAACTAAATTTGAACAACGTGACTATTTTTCACATATACGTGAGCTTCTCCCCTTCAAAATGAGATATCATTCATTAAATTTGATAAAAAATGAAAGGAGACATCGTTTGGTAACAGGAAAATACCTTTTAGAAATAAGTATATAGATAGATGATGATGATGATGATGATGACAATATGAACAAAATGTTACCACATGTAATTCATGTAAAAATGCATATCTTAGAACTTACCAATTATGTATTTTATCACAGGTGTATAAAAAAAGATTTTCAATTACGAATAAAATCAGCTACACTTGTTGTGAGACCACAAAAGATTATACAAATATGCGCAAACAGCTGTTTGAAATTCCACCACTTATATTACATTCACATTGAGCCATAAACTTGAGTTGATTGACAACATCAATATGAATTAACTCAAAAAATGTCCCTTTAACTCGAGTTTATGACCCAACGTGAACGCTGTCTTATTCACTTATTTTAGCACTTCATTCGCATTTCAATGTTCAAGTGTAGATGGCGCGCGCTGTGATATTCACCACTGCCTTTAATTATTCTATCACTGTTCAGTCTTAGTGTTCAAATGTACATGTCGCGATGCATGATGAATGTCACAGCTACAATAGCGTTGCAGTACGAATTGATTTTCTTGTGCATTCACAATCGTTTATTTTAAAGAATTCATTTTTATAAAATACGCTTAAACAAAAGCACTCCGCTAATTAAAACATGGTTTTGCATGTAGAGCTAACCCCCACCTTTAAAACGATACCTTATTTATTAATATTGGTTCCAAATGAGAGCAGAAAATTAGGAACTAAAACAAAAAGACCTTACAGAAATAATATATATGATGATATTAATTTGTAGCGTTTTTTGTTAATGGCGGAATTGGCACGAATAAATTTATAGATTTGTATACAAAACGGCGCAAAATAGAATATCGACTGGTTCGAACTTTGATACGCATACGGGCAGTATACTAATTTTTTCCCCCATTTTATGGACACATTTTTGAGTGACTTCAAAAAAGGAGGAGTTTATCAATTCATCGGAATATTTTTTATTTATTTTATGTATGTTACCGGATAACTTTGGACTACGTGAACCGTTTTCGATAGTTATTTCCTTGTCGGAAAGGTGGTACCTCAAGGGTGGTCTCATACTTGTTTGGTTTAGTTCTGAATATTGGATCACAAAGAAACTAACGGTACTCCTAAATTTTTACATGAGCATTGAAGTCGGTTGTTGTTATTTTGGCTTACAAATTACTTGTATTAATATAATTTTTCGCGACTTCCACCTTGCACTAACAACAACAAAGGCAGTCTCACAGCCACACAATCAACATTACTTAAATCTTATTCCTTATTGGTATTTGAATTCGAAGAAAGATTTGATCAAGAAGGTATACAATTATATCAACATATGAAATAATTGCCAGCTTCGTTCAGCGAAAATGATCAGTAGCATGTCCTCTTTCAAAATTATACCATGGTTATTATGTTGCAAAAATGCTGTTGTATTGTGTTGGTATATACACATATAATTTCACATATTTAATACGTTATATTAATATTTAACGCTTTACTGATTTGTAAAGACATACGTATGTAACAATCTACTTTTTCTTCAAAATCCAACCATCTTTTTCTCCAAAGGACATGATTAGTTTTTTTCACAAGGCAGTTGCAAAGATTTAATTTTATTCTAGGCTGTTGTAGTGCTAAGCTATATATTTATTGATGTACATATGTATACGAATACAAATTGCGCTAACATATATATGTACGTATGTATATACATTAGACTGTCCTAGAAAACCAAAGTTGTTTTTTTTGAGGCATACCCTTCATTTTATTGGTTTTATTTTGAAAAGTATGCGAATAAAATTTTATGCAATTCTTACCACGGCAACCCGTGCCGACTTGCAGTCCAAGTTACCAGAATAAGCCTGTTTTGTTAATTTAATCATTTTACTTCTGTATACGACGGTATTACTATATTCCCTACAGTATAAGAACATAATATTTAGTAAATCTGCGTTTTTATTTTCTTACCTGGTAGTCAGGATTTTTTACAAACGACTATAAATTATAATATATTTCCAAAAATTTACACAAAATATGGGAATATGGGTATCAAATGAAAGAAGAATTCGAAACAAGATCATCCATAACTTTTATTTTCAATTATCTTTCTGTAACATGAAAAAAATGCCCTTTAAAAATATTATCCTTCGAATATTTTTATTAAAATCCTATGAATATAAGTATATTAAAGGATAAGAATGTTAAAGGATATTTTTCAAATTTTTTAATTTGTTTCTTAATCTACCCGAGAGGGCATGTCAAACACTGAAACACTTTATTTTGGTTATTTAATATTATGAAAAGCATTTTTCTTAAAGGAGGAAAATAATTTGTTATGAAAGTTGAAATCCTAAATTTTGTCAATTACAAAGATATGTATCTTTTCTGGAATAAAAAATTTGTGCATCTCCTGAAAATTTGCAATTCTGAAATTTTTTTAATTGGTGTGACAGGGCGTATGATGAATACAAAATTATTGAATTCAACTTTTCTACTACATTCCTTTTTCTTACAAAAATTCCTTCTCATTTTATATGTCCCTTCAGGCTGTTCTAACGGTCGGAAATCAGTACGATATGAAATTTATGTTTAGTTATTTTTTTTTATGTCATACGGAAGTACAACCATTATATCAACCCGAGAGGACATGTCAAAGACTAAAACACTTTATTTTGGTTACTTAATATTAGGAAAGGTATTTTTTTAAATGAGGGGAAACATTTGTAATACAAGTTTAATTTAATAATTTAATATTCATCATACGCCCTGTCACACCAATTGAAAAATGTTCTACAGTTGCAATCCTTCAGGACATACACAAATTATTCTACAGGCAGGCTTGTAAAACCTCTTATAAGTAAAACCACTGTACTCTTTCCTTTAATTACTTTTTTCGATGTCCTTGCGTAAAATCCTTCCTTCCTATTAAAAATTTAAAGATGCAGATTTACCAGAAATGCATTCAAATATGGGAAACATTTCGAATTTATAGCATTTCCAAAGTTTGCATGGACAATTTGGCAGCCTTAATTCAAGTTATTAACTAAAACTTCAACTTACAGTCGGCACGGGTTATTGTTATCGTATGGCTATAAAACTTCATATATATGTTATTAAGGCTAAAACGCACAAATATAGAGCGTATGCATATCAAAATTTGCAAACAAGTTTTTTTTCATATATTCTTGGGACAGTCTAATATACATGGATGTTCTTGTCGTTTGTGGATGTGATCCGATTAGGTTCGTATTTAAAATATATATTGATAACGTGTACATAAATATGCCAGGAAAATATTTGCCGCCAAGTGGCTCTGGATTCGATTTATTACTGAAACCGTATTTATGGTTCGATGTGGTTTATCTATACTGATATACATGAGGCATTCTTCGTGAACTGAAGCTCTCTCTCTGGAATTGTTATATTCTTGAAAATACGGTAAACATGTTTACTTTTAAATGACGCGAAACGTTTTCTGAAATCTTTTCGCAAAGCTTGAGAGCGGCTATACCGATCTTTTTGAAAGAGACAAAAAATAATTCGATAAATTAAAGGGGCGTGGAATCTCCCATACTAACGGAATCTTGCATATAAGTAGCAAATATCATTAAATGTTTATGGTAGGTACTGGTTACATACTCATGGAGGAAAATAGGTGTTATCGGAAAAGGGGGCGTGGCACCTTTCATACTGAAACTGAATTTCTCATTCTGCATATATCTGGAAGTGTTCATGAGTATAAGATACTTAGAGTGATTGGTATATATGATTTAAGTTTAACAAAGTCTACCCTGCAGGCGAGATTTAATAAGTTTATTAATTTTAACGCCCTAAGTACTTTAACTCGCTTATAAATATAAAGCTATAGAAAAATGAGAGTAGAAATAAAATAGTACTATAATGCAAATTAAATGAAACATGTTATAATACTATTTTAATAAGCTAGTTTAAAATAAAATTGTTCCAAACAAATATTTCTAAGTAAACGTAGCAGTGCTCATATTCTATATTTCCTCTGCAGTAGTAGGATTGCCTTATTTACAGATTACTTGTATAATTTATTAAGCTTTATACCACGAGTTGTTTTTATGCAGAATGGAAAAAAGCAACAAAGTCCAAGCGGTAGAAGTATGGCTGCTATTTCCTCATCACTCTTATTTTTCTGTACTCCTTCAGGGATCGAACTTAGTTTTGGTTGAATGAAATCTATTTGGTAAAACCGTTTATATACATACATCTCCAGAATCGCAAAGAAAATATGTATGCACATAATTGCGGATATTACTCACTAAAGTCAACCAAGCGGTCAACCCGATAAATATCTCTCCTTTTCACGCCCTTATGCTCATACGTGAAAGTATTCTTTGCTGCCGGCACTTTTTCTTAATCATCTAAATACTACTTATAAACTGAACTCTCCACGTCTCGTCTTTGTGTTCCTCCTGCTTCATAATATGCATATATCGCATCACCTTGGGAATGGTAAGGGATGAGCAGAGTAACACGTTTAGGTAAATGTGACATTTGCTTTCTACGGGCTGATGAAAATGACCGTAGTCGAAAATTAAAGACGAAACCGGGAAAGGTTAATCACGCAAGCGGCAGCAATGAAAGATTAAATATTTAATGAGTAATGGCCGGGTGAAGATGTAATCTATGCAGACGAGATGAAGAGAGAATTTAAATGTGGCAAGAAAAGGCATACAATGTTAGTAAATATGGTGCGGCGTGTTGAAATAAGACCCTTCGAATGACTCAGTTATCACATGCAAGCAGCACGTGAGCTGCGGAGATTACTTATTAGGAAAGCAATGAGTAACAAGTAATATATTTTTTTTAAACAAACTTTTACTAGTTGCTCATTGTTAATAAAAAACTAGTAAAGAAGTCTAAGTTCGGGCGAAACTAAACATTAATTACCCAGCGCACGTACTAACATCGTTTTTTTACGATTCTGAAACTTACCGTTGCGTGGTAAACACGGGTCGTTTGTTTCCTATTTCAAACATTTTCGATAATATGCTCAGTTAGACTTAAAGAAATAATTTAGCTGTGTTTGGTAGAAATCGATAAAACGGTTACCGATATAAACTTAAGTAGTCATAAGTGTTATCGTGCGCACAGGCGGACGGACGGACATGTCTTAATCGATTTCTATTTTCATTCTGAGCATTTTGGTATATATATTTCTATATCTATCTCGATTGCTTTAGGCTGTTACAAACAACCGTTATGTGAACTAGGTAAATATATCCTTGCGCACAAGTGCGCTGGGTATACAAAAACTAAAAAGTTAAAAAAACAGCACAATTTTTTGTGGAGTTATTTCTTTCCATTCATTAAATATGAACCAAATCGGACCATAGATACGAATTTTCCAAATGCCTCAACTTCTGCGCTTAGTTAACTTTGAAGTTCCAAGTCTCCAGCCCATCGGGAAGTGGGTTAGAAATTGTTTGCAAGATTTGATTACAGTTTAGGTGAAAGTAAATAAAAGGTTGTAAAAAAAGAAGAAACAAGTTGAAAATAACACACAAAGACTGGTACAATACATCAGACGTCATAAAAAAATACATATATGCACCCACTTACATTTAATTTTTTGTATTTGTGTTTGATATCTGTTTATCCGCTGCTTACCTTAATAGTGCACTTGAGCGATTAGCCCCGCAAGAGCCTTTGGATTAGTAAATTTGTTTGGAAGGCTATAAATACATGACGCGAACATTCTTCATAAGTGCAGTAACTCAACATTTTCAAATTTTTGAGAACATGTATAATATACATTTAAATACTAAAAATGGTCCTTGATTATATGTTTACCTTTAACAAAAAGGGTACTGCCTCTGATTTAATTTTTTTTCTACCCCACCATTTTTAAAATTACAACACTTTTGCCTCCTTTATTTTCCTTGGCGTAGAATAGCCCAGCCATACCCAAAAACACAAAAGTATATAGGAATATAACACTCCTATGCCATTAGTGGCTTGGATGCCTTTGCAAAAACTGAATGAGCTACTCATGTTTTGGGAGATTACCATTGCTCTGTGATTAATGACGACAATTTAGCCGCCATGACATTTAGTCCAACTAAATCCAAAGGCAAAAAATTTCAGAAATATTAGATAAATAGCAAGAGAAAATACACATAACCATCTCATAACAGAAACAACACAGGGACATGAAATACCAACGTCGAGCTCACTCACACAAAGCTTTTTATAAACATACGACCATAAAGGAGACTATACCCCCTTTTTCACACCAATCCTGCTTACAGCGCCTGCCACTTCGACAGAAAGAAAACCACTTTGTCTTCCCGGAGCTTGTCGTTATTGCTGCGCGTTCTCATCAGTAGCAGCCAGCAATCTGAAATTTAGTGGTCAGGCAGTTAAGCGCTCATCGAGCACCCAGGTACTATAAATTTTTTCCGTCAATGTCGTTATTTTGGTTTCCACTTTTCTTGCACGTTTTCTACAACTCGGGCACTTTTCATAGCATAACTTATTTTTGCTTTGCCTCAGCTTTTTTTGTGGCTAATTTAAGTTTCAATTTATCAGCATAAATTTACATAAATTCATCATTGTCTCAATTTTCACTGTTAGAAATTGAAGCAAATAACAAAATTCCCTACTCTACCGCATTTAGTGGACTTCGCAGCCCAGCTGTGTGCTGAGGTGAAGAGTACTGTTAGGAAAAAATCACAAAATCTTGGCAACTGTTGCCCCAAATGATTTTTATCTTTTACTTAAGTGTGTTCACATTTAGCTTTGGCGTTGGACCGTGCGCCTGTTGTAATGCTTTACACACTACACTCTCCTGCCAGCTCATACTCCAGTGCCACTTTGCAGCTACATAATCTTTAATAATTTCACAATTTACTGCTTTTTTACATTAATACTTTCGGTTGCATATATTTTTTATTTTTGTTCCTTATCACCCCTTCGCTTATCTCTTGTTAGATATAGCGTCCAAGATCTTGCATTTTTGGCTTGATTGTTAGAACGCCTACTTGGCAATCCTGCTTTTAACACCCGCGTCCGTGATGTTCTCTGCTGTGCTTAAACGCTGTTGCTTCCTTCCGAACTCACAAGTGAACACACTCAATCACAGGCGCGCAAAGCATTTTGAATAAACGCATGTGAAAACAACGCCTGTGGCTCATTTGCCTATCAACTCTCCTATTACTACTATGCCGGCACTGACGCTAGCACACCAACGCACAATCTCCTTTTTAACTTATTCCACACGATTTTTACTCGAGTAAAAAAGTGAGTGGGCGACACTTTCTAACAGTTTTGGGGAAAAGTCTCACGCCAATTGTGTAAGTTGGCCACAAAATATGGTACTACCGCGCACATGTGCCAATAATCTCCCTCATATTCACACATCCGTACCAATTCATATTAGGACGCGTCTGCATATGCTTACAGTCATAAGTTTGCAACTTATAATAGCTTCGCTGCCTGCATACTACATACCAGGGATGCTACAAATGTCATATATTTAACATGCGAATGCAACTTAAGTAACCGTTTTTATTTCTTTCAAATTGCAGAAGTTACAATACGAATATAAAAAATTACACTACCCTGCAAGATTTTCCACGTGAACGTTGAATAGTCATTTTAAAAGTAATATTTCGCGCTGAAACCGAGTCTGTCCACAGAATTTCTCTATCGCGTCAGGTTTTGGAGATATCTAGAGAACGACCGAACGTCGATTTTTAAGACCGAACCGAACTTCGGCCAATTTCGGCCGAAGCCGAACCGAACATTTTCAAGGGCCCAAGTAATAAACAAGCAATGACTTTTTAAAAATTTAGTATTATTTTTGATAAAAAAGCAAAAAATGTACATACTTAAGTTTCAATCACATAAATTTCAGAAAATAACATATACTTACATAAGTATTCTTGTTAAAATAACATAAAAAACTTGTTATGGCATGTGTACATGTAGTAATAATTCAATAATTAATGTTCGGCCAAAGTACGGCTTTTTTTTTGCCGATGCCGAACCGAAACCGAACCGAACTTTTTTGGCCGAACATGGCCGAAGCCGAAGTTCGGTCGTTCTCTAGAGATATCCTAACCTAATTGTGTAAAAAATACTGTTTCTTGACATATTTGAGGTCATGTAGCTACGCAACTTTTTTCTTTCTAAAAAAACTATACTAAGTATTCTAAAGTAGAAGTCTTGCCCGTTTGAATGCCGTTGAGTTTGCTCAAATATCTTTTTTTTTGCCGAGTTATCGCATTTTTAAATTTTCATGTTTAAGAATTCCTCAGTGTGCATTATAAGAAACAATCCATAGATTGGCTGATCAAACTCAATGGCATTCAAAAGAGCAAGACTTGTACTTTAAAATACTCATACCCCGTTTAACGAATAAGTTTTAAAATTTATAAGACTGTTAAAATTTAAAATAGTAAAATTTTCGAAAAAATGTGTTATTTTAAATTTTGATAGTCTGATAATCTTAAAATAGATTGGTTAAATCGGGTCACAGTATAGTTTTTCTTAGAAAGAAACAAGTTGCGTTGCTACATAACCTCATAAATATATGTCAAGAAACAGTGTTTTTTACACTTTTAGGTTTCACCGCGAAAAATTACCTCGGAAATGACTATTCAATGTTCAGGGGCAAAGTTTTTGTAAATATCTGCAGGGTAGTGTTATTAGAACATTGAACCAAAAGAGGCATAGTCATGCCTATTACGGTATCCTGCGAATGTCATCCGCACGGATCTAATCCGATTTGCACTGTCATAACAAGCTAGTTTGAGGAACTGATTCGTGCGAATAGTATCGGCCGGAGAGGAATACAGATGTATCCGACGGATTCCATTCGCACAAGTCTTATCTTTCACACTCGCCTGTGCATCCGTCGGATACCGTTAAAGGCATGATTATATTTCAGAAAAAGTAATTTGACCGCCTTTTCGCCCATGAGGCGATTTCTTAAAGGCTCGTATATAAGACCGGCTGTACTGAATAATTGATCACTCGGTAAGCTGGAGGGAGAAGCGCTCAAATATTTGCGAGCCATATCTGTATATTTGTCGTATTTTAGTTGAGTTTTCCAGCAATCAAAATCGCTTTCAACTAGAGAGGTTCGTTTCTCTATAAGACATGCCCTCAGTTAAGCTTTAATTTCACATTTCTTAATGTCTACACATTCTACATCGAATCCCTCACTTTCGCTCGAGGAATTTAAAATCAAAAATTTTTTAAAACCGTCGAACATGAATGGCGAACATGCTTCTCATACCTTCAAGGCCATGCTAGATAAAACTTTGTCGCTTCGCGTGACATTTCTCACTTTGCCAGCAAAGCGCAAAACGTAAAAGGTACGCCACAATGAACGCCATGGAAGCACTTTTACACTGCTTGTTTACTCATGAAAATTGCTGTGAATTTAGTAAATTATGTTTTAGAAATATCGGAAATATTGTTAGCTTTAATGTTTCTGTATAGTGCCTTGAATTAGAACGAAGTAAAATAAAAATTAAACTAGCTAATTGTCAAAGCGCGCAAAAAGATGGGAGTTGACCATCTTTTCGCTTGACGCTCAAGTTAAAGCAATCTATGTGAGATGTTTCATGCATTTTCGTACATTTCATCTTAGCTGTCAAAGCAAATATGTCACGCAAAGCGAAGCAAGCGTTTTATCTGGCATGACCTTCACATAGTCATACATCCCTGCAAAAAATTGTGCGTCTAATCTCTAAAGAGAGGTGTCCCGGATTAACCTCAATCAGGTGCAATTGGGCATCAATTAGTCACAAGTAGTCTCAAACGGGTATTATTGTAGGTCAATTAGTCTCGACTCATCCGTTACGGGTATAATTAGAGATGAATTAGTCCCCAACTCATCTCGTCGCCTGTGTAAAAGATTGTCGTAAGCGCATAGGAAACGTGAATAACATACGGGTCAAAATTTTTCAAATCAGCACCCAAAAAAAATGTTGGTATTATATGTTGATGATTTGTATCTCAATCGATAGCTCTAAGAGTCAAAAATTAGTCTTCTGAATATTTTAGCAAAAGCAAAATATTTGCAAAAGTTATTCGCAAAAAAAGTTTAAGTTCAATTTTTTTTCAAAAATTTATTGTTCTTCGACGGTGTAAATAAATCGAACGAAAAATACCACAAATGAAAGATAATTAACTATATTTTAGTATAGTTATGTAAAATTTTTAAGAAAAGATTTTTTAAAGTTTTTCGATATATCCTTTTAAAGGACAATTAGTTTTTAACAATGTTCTCCGCCTAGCAGAAATTTAAAAAAAATACGGTAGATACATTAAAACATTGGAAACTGAATTCTGTAAAAAATCAATAACTGCTTCCACTCGCCAACCTTGTTTTGAAGTTCATTATTTTTATACCTTTCATGAGCATTAAATGGTATTATAACTTTGGGCCGATGTTTGTAAGTACCAGAATGAGAAGAGATAGACCCATCAAAATGTATACTTATACGATCGGAAAGTCGAGCTGAGTCGATTTAGCCATGCCCGTCTGTTTGTATACAATCTAGTCCCTCAGTTTTCGAGATATTCGAATGAAATTTGGTGAGTGAGTGTATTTTTATAATGTATTAATCATTTGTCGGAACCGG
>JAPVRG010279094.1:8165-19109 GCA_029783565.1 Rhagoletis cerasi
AATTTTCCGCGTTCTATGTGTTGGGTCTTACATTTGTCGATACCAAATTCCATTTTGATATCTATTGTGAATTTTTCAGTTATTTTTATCAGTCTCTGCAGTTCTTGTTGAGTTCTAGCGTAGAGTTTAATGTCATCCATGTATAGTAAGTGGTTTATTTTTTGTATGTTTTGCTTTTGATTTTTTAAATTAATTCCATATTCGGTTTTATTAAGCACTAAGGCCATCACCTTGGAATATAACGGTCTTTATTTCAATCGTGTCTGTTGTTATATCTATTGATTTGGTTTGTAGATCTATTTTTGTTTTCCAGTTTTTCATATTGCTTTTTAGGAATTCTATGTATTTGGGGTGTATTTTATATATTTGCAGTACTTGTATAAGCCAGCTGTGTGGTATTTTATCAAACCCTTTTTTATAGTCTATGTAACATGTGTAAAGGTTTCGTTGTTCTTTGATTGCTTGCTGTGTTATTGCTTGGTCTATTATCAGTTGCTCTCTACATCCTTGACTGTGTTTTCGGCATTCTTTTTGTTCTTCGCTAAGAATGTGGTTATCTGTGAGATGTGTGTATATTTTTTGTGATATTAGTGATGTGATGATTTTATAGAGAGTTGGTAGGCAGGTGATAGGTCTGTAGTTGGCTGGATTGTCAGTGTTATTTTTTTAGGTTAAATGAATGTAATTCCATGGGTTAAAAAAGACGGGAGGGTATTAGAATGTTCTCAGGCATCATTATTATTATTATTACTATTATTATTATTATTATTATTATTATTATTATTATTATTATTATTATTATTATTATTACTATTATTATTATTATTATTATTATTATTATTATTATTATGGTTTCCTATGCCATTTGGAAACTGTCTTTTTTAATCGGCAGTTGCGCCTGCCTTACATCGATTTGTCATACTTTAATATCCGACCGTAATTGCAGAAGATATGTCAAAAAATATAAAAAAAGCAACATCTACCTTCGGAAAAAAACTTTCGAAATTGCCTTGCAGAAATACTTTGGATTCGAACTTTTTTCCGGTATGGTCTAGCATAAATACATATGTACGTATGTGAAAGCGAAAACTACAATCTGTATGGAAAACTATGATATCTAACAAAAGTCGACTGACGTAAAAACTTCAAAAGCCGGCGGTAAATTAAAAATAGTAAATATTTATATATTATTTCCGTGCAATTGCATTTTTGCACTTGTTTGCATATGAGAATTGCGATAAAATAAAACATAATAAAAGTAAACTATGAAAACTATGAAACCAGAATAGTTTCATATGTCGCGGTATATTTATATTGTTCTGCCTCATCAAACAGTGTGTACGTAGGCAGTTGTTTACATTTTTGTTTTAATTTTTGTTGACTACGCATGCTCGTACAATTTCATTCATAAATACAAAAACACCATAAAAACTCCCACCAAAACCCAGCAAACAAGCGAACTTCCAGGAAACTTTCTTGCAGAAAGTGCCACTACTACAACTTCAAAGCCGTACTCTATCAACAACTTGTAACTTTTACTTTTTATTAGCTGATTTTTTTTTTAAATTCCACCTATTTCGCATTCACACACAAACACATGTACAGATTCAAATTGCGTGGAGAATGAACGCTAGACAATGTCCAGCAAACGGAATCACCAACATTGTTGCATGGTTTTAGGCGTTAGTTGGTTGTTAAATGCAACGTTTTATGCTTCATAATGCCAATTGTTGATGCTATCTAACAGTGCCAACAGCAATAGCAACAACATAGCGAGCAAGTCACTTTATAAGCTTTTATTGCAGTACACCCCTAACAGGTTGGTTGTAGTTAGTTACAATGTCATGGCAGATTTTAAGTATGATTTTGTTTTATCTATGCATTATGTACATATGTACATAGCAAATGTGTATGAAACTACGTGTATGTGTACGAATTTGCACTGTAAGTTTCACAAGTTCATATGCACGTACATACATACATATATACAGTGTACCTCCAGTGTTACTCGCACATCTGTCGCTGTCTCGCTTGAGGGGCCGCCATCAAATCGCCATGCATATCCACGAAGCCAACGAACGAACGTCCGATTCATTTGTACCCATTCGCGTTTGTGTGCGCCAACGAGACCGGCAAACGGTAGCAAACGCGCGCACTTACACGAACACCTCCGAACCCCAAAACTGAACGCAGTTGGAGTTCGGCCAACGTAACATTGCATCGCTCACCAAGAAACAATCAACATTCAACGCATCCAGCATGCATAGTTCTGCACCTCGTACATACGCCAACTTCTGTCATCGCGCAGCGTCAACGTCGTCGGCATTGCCCATTTGCGGCAGATATTTAACATCCTGTTCCGTTTGATCTGGCACTCAGTTATTGCATACTGCTCGGCGTGTTCACATTTACGCCACCAAACAAAAAATAAAACAGCGAATAACAAATAAAAATATTCTGTGTTTGAATCTCATGTGCTGGATGGGCAGTCAGTTTTTGCATTGAGTTTATTTGAAGTAATTTTTTGAATTTTTGTTCATCAGTTGTAATTTAACGGCATAACTTACGTAACAATTTTGACTTATTTTGGCTGCAGTTTTGTGATGGCATAAATACATATGAACTGAACAAGCTTCGGAAGTGCAGTGTAAATAAAATTTATTTTTGAATACAAAGTCAAAGACCATTGGTTCTGCATATTAACAGGTGGGTAGTGATTTCATATTGATCCTTTTTTCCGATTACAAAAAGCTGAGTTCGAAATATAAATATTAGAGTGGTTCAAAAAAAATTTTTTTTTAATTCATAAACGCTACCTCAAATTATTGTTATTTGTGATAAAAGAAGAGAAACGTATTTTTTTATTTTGAAAAAAATGTTTTTTTAAAGGTCTTGCTGGTCGGTTTTTTATAAAAACGCTGATGTTCTCAATTTTTTATTTTCGTCACAAGTTAAAATGCAGCAAAAAAACTTTGTTTTTACATGTAATTTCTTTGGTATTATTGGGAAACATTCCCTTAATTACATGCCTGTATTGGACATTTAGAATGGGCCTAGTGGCCGAAAATATGCTTTCGAAAAAATATTGCTAAAATTAAAACTTTGATACTGAACGATTTACGCATTGTTATGAGTTGGAACTTGTTACCGGGGGGTTTCTGGGTTTCCTAATTAGGAATCTGAAGTCAGTTTTTCTAAATTCAAAATGGTGGATTCAAAATGGTGATACATTTTTAAAAAAATTACTGGATTTGTTCGAAACTCGGCACTTGGGAGTTTTTGGGGTCGCAGATTACGAATCTGAAATAAATTTTTTAAAATTCAAAATGGCGGTTCAAATATGGCTTTAAATTAAAAAAAAAATTACTAAAAATAAAATGAGTACCAAGTTTCCAAAGAATCCAATCAATTTTTAATAAAATGATGGCCATATTGGATCCGTCTTTTTTAGTTTTGAAAAGTTGACTTCAGATTCGTAATCAGCAACTCTGGAAACTCCAGAGTACCATGTTTCGAGAGAATCCAAACATATTTTAAAAAATTGATCGCCATATTGGATCCGTCATTTTTAATTTTGAAAAGTTGACTTCTGATTCGTAATCAGCGATCTCAAAAACAGCCTGGTGTCGAGTTTTAACTCGTTGTAATGCGTAAAACGTTCAGTATCAACGTTTTAATAATTGCATTCCCTTCTCGAAAGCATATTTTCGGGCGCCAGGCCCGTTCTAACTGTCCAATTCAGACATGTAATTTAGGGAATAGTCTCCAATAATACTAGAATAATAACATGTAAACAAAATTTTTAGCTGCACTTTAACATGTCACGAAATAAAAAAATTGAGAGCATCTACTTTTTTTATGAAAAAACGACCAGCGCGACCTCTAAAAAAAGTTTGTTTTCAAAACAAAAAAAATACGTGTCTCTTTTTTTATATCAGACTGATTCTCAAAAAAACTTTGTTTGTAAAAAAACTCTTTAAAATGCAGTTTAAACTTTAAAAGTGCCCCCAAACGAAAGTGGGTTTTTTTATAAGCTTTTATGGAAGCCTTTATCTACCAAAATTTGGCAACTATTTTGTCATGTAGACGAAGTTAATAAGTAAATAATAAATTATTTAATTTCAACAAAACTCAAAAGTTTTTGCTCATCCGAGTTTTCTTAAAATTCCAATCTTGTCGTCATAAGCAAATGATTTGTGCTGCAAATGGAAATCTTCTATGGAGGGACTCTATAAAGCGCATACCATTAACATTATAAAAACATTTGGTTCAAAATGAGCTATCATGTGTGTGTTTTCAGTGACTTCAGCCTTCTTAATATTGCGTGGTCAGGAAGTTTCTCCAACTGTTTCTTATATTAACTAATACTACCGCTGCGCTGCGCATGAATAATATTTATTGCTTTGATAACCTTTTAATTCTAAAACAATAGTTTTACAAGCTTTATATAATTCTTGACTTTGTTTCTCAATTTCATTCCCCAATTTCCCGTACTGACAAGCATCATGTTTCCTTGCTATTTAAGGTGAAATTCTATCAATTATCAGCCAGTAAAAAGTTGATAAAATCGCTTTGAATCGCTTTGGGTGCTGCGATTTCTTGAAGCTTACCTCCTGTTTACTAGAAACTAATTCGGATAATTTGTTCTCTCTCTCTCTACACGTCGCTTATGGTTATTCGTCATTTAAATTTTTGGGTGCGTTTGTTACCGAGTGCATGCAAAATATATTTACCCCTAAAGACTTTTAGAAAAGCATTGTGGCGTTTTCAGTTTTTCGATCTGCCAGAAAAAAAAATTAAACTCAAAAATTAATTTTTTTTTTCTGAGAGATAAAATAACGCTGAAGAAATGAGTTTTATTTTCAATAAAAAACTAAAACTCAAAAAAACAATCATTATTTTTAATAAAAACAATAAAACTCAAAAAATAATGACCTTTACTGATCAAAAAATAACCCTCTAAAAATGAGTTTTATTTTTGGTTAAAAAAAATATAAATTGGCACATAATTTGTATATCTGAGCGATACAATAAAACTCAGAGATGTATTATTATTATTGATTGAAATAATCATGAAATATCACTTTTTTTGATAGAACTCATACTGATTACAGTCCCTGCTTATTAAACTTGGAAGGCTTGATAAATCAGTACTAAATACTTCAAATTAACGTAATTTCGAAGAAAAAATTAAGTTATTGTATTATTTTATTGCATACACTGTATATGGGCCGTTCCATCCAAAATTTACATTCAAAAATTTTTTTCGTGCGAAACATTTTTTTTGTGGTCTTTGGAGCAAAATATTAGACATGTATTTTTTTATTTTCATTTGACACATACAGTTTCCGAGATATATTTTTATGAACTTTAAGTATGCCAAAAAAGCATTTTATTAAAAAAAAACTTAATCATCATACCATTTATGATTTTTTCTTGGCTTTCAACTGAGGATTACGAGAAGTCGAAAATTTTTTTTTTCCAATAAAAAAATTTTATATTAACAAATTATATTTTTTTTTAAATTTCGAACTAATTTTTTTTTTTAATTTTTTCTTGAAAACTGTTCTCCAAATAATTAAGCCTTTTTACAATAATGAATATGAAGATCTACTTTTTATTTGCTGAGGCACGTCTTCTTTCCTGTTTTACAAAGCTTTCTATTTTGAAATCGTTACAAAAAGGATACACTGCCGGAACAAAGTATTGGGCTACAAAACTGCATACTCAAAAAAATTCTGAAAAATCTGATTAAAATTTTGAAAATTTGCATGAAAATTTGCTGAATTTTCGCGAGTTTTGCACAAAGTTCAGGAATTATATTTTTATGTTTTTTGTTGTAGAATGAACCATATTTTTATACAAAATTGACGGAAAAATATTAGAATAAAAATTGTTGCATATATTGTGAAAAATTTGCTGTGCCAATACTTTGTTCCGGCAGTGTAAGTCTTGACTTTCAATCTATTATTTTCTTCAGGCTCAACGCTGTGAATTCCATGCGAGACCATAGTCTTACACTTTTCAAATCGGCATATTGAGTTAATAATTCTATTTCAGTAAAACTGTGGTAGTTTTTTAAAATATGTGGTAGTTCTGGTAGAGGTGAAAAATGACGCAAAATGTGGTTGATCTCCCACAATTGTGGTAAAGTGACAACACGTGACTTAACAGGAAAGAAGGCGTGCCTCAGCGAATAAAAAGTAGATATTCATATTCATTATTGTAAAACGGATTAATAAGACCCTAACACAAATAAGAGAAATTCAGAAATTGTCTTTTATCTAATGCCAAAAAAATTCATCCACGAGTATGCAGTCTGTTATACGAGTATTTACATAGATAGATGGTGCACGTCTAGGAGAGCGCGCGTTTTTAGCGACTTCGTAGTTGCTTAAAATTTAATTACAAGCATAATTTTAAACTACCCATTCTGAAATTTTTACAGGTTTTACTTTAGTATTCGGAGAACAGTTTTCAAGAAAAAAATTTAAAAAAAAAAAAATATAATTTGTTATTAATATAGAATTTTTTTATTGAAAAAAAAAATTTCGACTTCTCGTAATCCTCAGTTGAAAGCCAAGAAAAAATCATAAATGGTAGGATGATTAAGTTTTTTTTTAATAAAATGCTTTTTTGCGCGGAAGCATTTATTAAAGTCCTTTTTTGGCATGCTTAAAGTTCATAAAAATATATCTCGGAAACTGTATGTGTCAAATGAAAATAAAAAAATACGTGTCTAATATTTTCCCTCAAAGAACACAAAAAAAAAATGTTTGGCACGAAAACAATTTTTGAATTTAAATTTTGGATGGAATGACCCATATACATTAACAATTTTAGATACATTAAATATAGAAGGCTCTGCAAAATTAAGTGTTTACAAAATTTTTTGAAGTGGTGAATGTTGTCTAGATCTTCCTTCGTCCCAAATCATCAACATTTCATTTCCATTATATTACAGAATGAAATAGCTACGGTTTTCTATGTCCCACCCTTGACAAAATAGTTTACAACTTCGTAATTCCTAGTAACTACTTAAGGGGATTTTTTCTAAAACTTCATAACTAGAGTGTGTTTTATTATATTCTAAGGGCTTACTTTAGAGATTTTGAAACGTTTTATCGTGTCCCGCTCGTGACAGTCACTTATAAATTTTTTTCAATAGTTCAGCCTCACAATAAAGAAACAAGTATAACGTTTCAAACCTATACATGTTTAATGCCCCAGAACTTTGAAATTCAGCGTGACTAATACTTTCCTGCAATTCGCGTTGGCAAATGTGGCTGTTGATGAGCCATGCGATGTAGTAAAAGATTCCGCATGGTCAGCTCGAAATGTCAAGTCATACATTACTATCATAGAGACGCCAGAGAAGTCCATGATAACAGCGGGCTGCTTAACAACAGCTGAGACATTGGTCTTGGCATTACAATAGTCCACACTAACAATTACCTTAAAATTTTCAACCAAGAAAATCTAATACTGCGCTTAACTTACAGATTTAATAAAATAATTCCACCAAATAGTAGCTAAATTTAAGATTAAATTCACCATTAAACCAATTTTACAAAAATATCTCGACTCCAGCCACTCCAAGCAAGTCCAAAAAAACGTGCAAATCATTAAAGCACATTCGAAACATATCACCCAAATTGCATTGCAATTAAATGCACCGTGCAGAAGTGTATTCGGAAAATGCATATAAAAATGCAAGCGTTTGTATATCATTTATCCTCCCACATGGGTAACAGCTTTCGTTTGATGTAACTATTGCCCCCTAAATTGGATCCTGAGGGCTGCAGTATATCGTACGTCTCAAAGTGTCTCTATTCTGATTAAAGTGGGTAAATTGCTCTTGTATTTGGCCTCTAACATTTATCATTACTATGCCCGTTCCATGAAGAAAATCATACGTGTCCCACCCGTGCACAGTGGTCGGACTTGTATGGAGCGAGTGGCCAAAAATACTTCCAGTGGAGATTCAATGTGAAATTTTTTTCAAAATTCTATGAAATTATAAGAAGTAAATAAACATAATGTGGTCGTGCCTAAGTCCCTCCGAAATCTCACCCCACCACTTACCACCCACACCCCCTAACTAAAATTTTTGTTTGTTGGTTGGTGTTTTGAAACGAGATATAAAGTGGTCGTGATTTAGCACCTCCAAAACTCCACCCCACCAACCACCACCTTCCACCCTCAATAACCTCAATAGTCCTTTCAGGCGAAATTGTTTTGCTATTTCCTTGTTCAGTAGCGAAATCCAAACAATCAGATGCAGACACATCAATTTCGGCTACCTCAGCTATTTGTCTTCTCTTTGTTCATCTTGAGGATTCAGAAAAACTTATTCCGGGGTGACCATGATCAGTATTATTTTCAGATGTTTCTATATCAGTACTGAATAAAAAAAAGCCGTTTGTCGCAAGACAATCAGAATGTTTTTCCAAAAAGTATGATCTTGTTCGGTTGCAGTCTCGCCAAATTGTTGAAATCCTCTTGCAGTAATAA
Source organism: Rhagoletis cerasi (assembly GCA_029783565.1). Lineage (NCBI taxonomy): Eukaryota > Metazoa > Arthropoda > Insecta > Diptera > Tephritidae > Rhagoletis > Rhagoletis cerasi. The sequence goes on from JAPVRG010279094.1 coordinate 16,680, forward strand.
TTGACGCGTTCTTTAAATTGCTCCAAATATTTAGCTAAAACTAAATAGCCTTCACCCTCGATTTTCAATTTCAAAGTATTAAATATTTTTTTAATCTTCTATAGATTTGTACCGGTAATGGAACAACAATTATCAAATATATACATGCGGCTAAATTCGCATTCATCCCCTACCAGAAAAATAAAAAATAATAAAAATTAAAACTGTAAACATAACATTAACACAAAAAACATAACGCACAAAAGAAACGGAGACGATAATCACAACAAACAGCACAGAAAAGCACAATTACTCATCCAAAAAAAAGGCAGAAAATGGCGAGACCGCTTTGATCTGTACATGATAACACAGCAACCGGCAAAAAGTGGTAGCTGAAATTTACACCATGTAATCAGTAAATATTGACGAATATTTAAAAATAAATTTGATTGTTAGCTTAGATTAACTTCCCAACTAAAAGGCTGAATGAAATTTTAGTTTACACCCGAATTAGTAATAAAATAGACACCTATGTTACATTAATTTTATTAAATAAACACAGCGCGCTAAGAACTCGTAGATTATCAAAAAAATAGTTAATACCTTTCTTTACAATATTTAATACCTTCATTGGACGATCACTCAGTTTTAAAGACGTTTTTGTACTTTAATTGCGACCTTCACTTTCAAGTTGCTCACGCTGCAAAACCAAATTAATTTCATGCTCTTCCTTTTGAAGCTATTCTTCAAGAGGACAGTTAGAATAAAGCAAAATCAAGAATACATTTTAATAGCCAGATCTATTATGAGATAGTATTGATACATTTCAAGCCAAAATTTTGACTTACATTTTTTTATTTTTGGCCTATGGGAGCGACCACTGTGCCGTGGTAGGAGAATTTGGGGGTTTTTAATAATAAAGCAATAATTTTGTGCTAAGCCTTTTGCTGTGAGAGAAAATTAAGTTAGAATTTTTTTTCGCATATTATAACAATTGATACGTTAGTGAATAAGGTTTAGCTTTGTTGAAGTGGAAAATTGCTGAGTACTTTATATATAATTAAATTAAAAAAAACGAAAGAAAATGTTTGCTGTGCAAATGGCCCTCCCGTGTCGATGGAATACCCCATATCTCAAATGGTCGAACTCTACATAAGTATCATGTGCTGTTTGGTCTCGATAGAGGGTATATCCTCTAATCCCTTCACAGTCCTTTTAGGTGTTCCCCAAGGAAGTATCTTAGAACCTTTACTTTTGTTCTCTTTATTAATGATATATGTAGTTGTTTTCTCTCTTCACAATTTTTGCTTTATGCAGACGACGTAACAGTTTTTTCCACGGTAAAAAACTCTGAAAATGCATCACGGCTTCAAGATGAGGTTATGGCCCCTATTATGAGTTGCATTCGATCTTCGACTCTGGTCAAAAGTGCTGATCGAACGAATTTTGAGTTGGTATTATGACGCTCATTCGATCAAGAAAATCGCTATTGTGAATTTCGCTCGTTTAGGTTGTTCACAATAGTATATTTTTGACAGCTGAAACGCTTTGTTTACAAATTGAGCAAATTAAAATAAAAGAAAGCGGGTTTATTACAACGTAACTAAACTAAATAGTGTGCTTATATGTAAATTTGTGAAAGTTAAAATTAAGTAGAAACAAAGCGAGTTGATAAAAACTTGAAAAAATTAGATATTTTCGCACTTTTGTGCCGCCTGAACCTATGTGCAAATCCCTTTCGCGAATTGAAGATTTTCCTCAATAATTTAAACCAGGCTTTCGAGTGGCTTTTTAGTATTCACGACCTTAAACCTGCATTAAACTAATAAAAAAAAGTTTAAAATTAGTGTTTAGGCGTTAAAAAGTAAAAAACAAACCCAAAATACTTTAATATTTAACAATTTTCTCACACTTCGCTAAAGCATCGAAAGCAAAATTCTGTTCGACAGAAAATTCGATACTCAACGAAAATTTCGACAGAGTTGCAAAACTCATAATACGAATTTCAAATTCGATCTTCGATCTTCGATAACCAGCGAAGATCGAAAATCGAACACAACTCATAATAAGGGCCTATATTTCTGGTGCCGAAGTTCTAATCTATATAAATCTCAATATTAATTAGTGTTGCCGGGGCACCGAAATTGCGCATATGGCAACTGTGCATTTAGATATTAAGGCTGTTCACCATCATGTACATTTAGTATTGCAAATCTATGCAATTAACTGCTTTATAAATGGAAAATTTGTATCCAAATCATCACTTATCACTTTATAGAGCTCTTTAAACCTATTTTATGTCTTATGAATAAGGCTAATGGATTATTTTTTAACTAAACCCATATGTGACCCGGCCTATGAAAAGGTGGCTTATGACTCAAAAAAGAAAGGACTTTCTAGTTTTCACCACGTGAAAGAGCGTCTCAAAAACTATCGAAACCATGTCATGTC
>JAPVRG010279141.1:0-11404 GCA_029783565.1 Rhagoletis cerasi
GTTTTTTTTTTTCAAACTATGTTGCTCCTCAGCCGTCCTCCTTTTGAATCTTACCTGGAGTAAATGTCCTCCTTTTTTGCTTTAATTGTTCTCCCAAGCTAAATGTTTATCTGGTAACCCTATATATAGCAGAGGAGGATGTTGAGGGATACAATGAATATTTTTACATATAAATCAATTCATTAGGGCTTCGAATTTTCTGCAGTCGGGAAACTACATAAGACTTATCTAAACTTTCATTGTTAGTTAATGGAACAGACTTACTTCACCAATTATGATTGTGTCCAGAAAAAGAGTAACAAAATGATGTAGCACATTTTTGTTTTGAAATTTTTTTTCCCTTACTGCAAACAAAGCATGCTTATCATCACATGGCTGCTAGCTACATATAACTGGAATCTCCAAGTGCAGGCAAGGCCTCTTCTATATTAACCATCTATCACATATGTATCTTGAGGCAACATTAGTTAGCATTCTATGTCTATAGGCTGGTATGCAGCTCTTAAGAAAACTGTCAAGAAAAAATTGCCATTATTTCGTGTGTGTGTCCAAGGAATTTTGACATATGGTACTTCACCAGCCTGTTGTATCACTCTTTCCTCAAGAAATAATGGAACGGGCATATATTTCTGTTGCAAGCACGGGTTGCCTTGTGCTCTTTTTTTACAAAAAACTTTAGAAAACCGTAGTAGAAAGCGTAGCAAATTTCTTAAGAACTGCGCACGGCCTCAAGAACATTTGACACAAGAAAATTTCTTAGCCATTTCTTGTACGTCATTTTATATGGATTTTTTGCTTTTCTTGAGAGCTGCATACTGGCCTTATGCCGCTATCAGGGCCATCCTTCTTTTTCTCAGGGATACCTTCTTTCAGGGATATTTGAAAGAAGAATCTCTCTTTCCAACAAACTAAAGCCCTTCTCATCGGATTTTGCCATCCTCCACGCCATAAGCATACAACCATTTCAACTTGTATCTAAATTAAATTGTGTGGTTGTGGCTGTAGGATATATATTCAGCTCTTTTAATTTTACTGTGTGAATGGTACATATCGGTCATATGCTGGAAGAACGCCAAAGCTCTAAAGCAATAAATGCGTCAGAAATAGCCTTAAAATGTTGAGTTGGGATTTCCCCCTCGAACAAAAATAAATAACAAATAAAAAATTAGAATCTTTATAATAAACCCATAAGCTAAAGTTCGCATCAAACCTTAATTTGGTTTCCTTTTCGAAGCCGGGTACAGAAATTCTGTCGTCAAATTACATTACCATAAATTCTTCAGTCGTCGACAGCTGATAAGGTACGGTCAGACGAGCTGTTTTTGGAGCTGCTTAGACAGCTTCTCAGATCAAATTATGTCCAAAATTACCTAGCTACAAATAAATCTGACTTTACCGGTTTCACATAAATCGCGATGCGAGGCTCAGACATGGGTGGCCTTATGCCCCATAGTTCAGTGAGAAGACATGAGTTCTTTTAAAAATGTTTCGTCAAGCTCCGTATGCTTGGACACGTACGTACGCTTAGACTCATGCCTACAAGTCCTATTCTAGAACTTTTCCCCGCACATTCTTCTCCTTCCGCATAGATTTGCTCAGATTTACGATGAGCTGCCAAAAGGCATTGACCGTAGCTCGGCTTTATCTAACGACGTCGTGTCTAAAAGAGCGCGGTGCAATTTTTCCACGATATAGAGCTCATTCGCCGTGGTCGAGTGGTTAGAGGTGCGCACTATCGCTCGGTAGGTCCAAGATTCGAATCAAGGTCCCAGCAACATCGAAGTTTCTGTAAGCAAGCCTCCGAGTGTATTTCTGCCAAGAAAAAAGGTTCTCAATGAAACCAATTGCCGTTCGGAGGCGGCGTGAAACTGCAGGTCCCTCCTCTTTGTGTGAAAACATCAAGGCGCACACCACAAATCAGAGGAGAAGCTCGGCCAATCACTAGCAAATATTTAAGCGCCAAATGTTTTTTTAGAGCTAAACCTAAACAACATCTTTTTTCAGTTGCTGGGAAGCGTTAGATCTAGTCCTAAAGTAAATTTTAGTACTGTCTAAAAAAGTCCTACCCGGACTCCGTTAAATATGGATGCATGGTACATATCCCTAATCCCAACATTAAGACTTCTGCTGGAGATCCCCTATGCAGCCAGAGATGTCGAGCGGACTGCTGCTGGTACAAACAAATATGTTGCACCATTTAAAAAACTCAGTACCCACCAGAACAAAGAGCTGCTTCCGCCTCTTCCTATAGTCTAAGGTTTTCTCCATGCTCTCATGGGATTTTGGAGCTGCCTATGTTATACTGTTTTTCAATAGTACCAATTTGGTCTTGGAGGAATTAATCCACCGTTCGTTCCTTTCCGTCCTTGGGCGTTGGATAACTAGATCTTCCCGAAAATATCCAACGGATCAACCCCACCACAATCACAACACAGTGGATGAATTGCAATATAATATTGTTAACCATATAACTTTCGTTGTGGTTCGGAGTGCATACATCCAACGTTCTCTAACAAGCTTAATGCAATGCTGTCTCAACTGATGTTTTTTTTTTGCCATCGTTCGGTCGAAAATATGTAGATATGATAACGTCTAGGTTCAGAGATTTATAGAGCTATAATGATTTAATGGATCATTCTACCTTGTCGTTTTACAAAAAATTCGTTGACGTAATTGACTCCCTTGTTCGTTTTAGGGGATGTCACCGTGAGTTTTCTTTTGCCTCTATATTTTGACACCAAGGGGAACCAGAAAAAGCAACTTCCAGATAGGCTATTCTATGACTATGACTGAGATGGCAGTAAGTTGTTCTTTCGATGTAGGGGATGCCTTTGATTAGACGGAGAACTCGTTGATAGAACATATGCGATTGGCGCAAGGGAATTGACACTACTACATTTCGCTGAAAACCAACCCTCCTTAAATGCGTATAGAACCATAACTTATACTACAGTACAAGAAGGAGTCAGCTACTCTGCAACGTATGGATGCCCACAGGAGGGAGTAATCTAGTCATAGTTGTTTTCTCCAGGATAAAAAAGGGGACATAATGTTAGAACCAGAAAGATACACTTCTCTAAAGACGGCAAATATTAGCGAATTATTCTTAATGATAAGCGTCCATGAAATACACCTCACTCACCAAATTTCCAAATCCACCATTTGAACCTGCCGGAAGAAATGTGTAAAATGAGGCATCAGACCCAAATTGGCCAGCTGGATGCCCAAAATCATTTCTAAGCACATTATAACTTAAGCTATGCCGCCCATGTGGTGGAATAAAAAACAGAAATGAAGTCCACGCAGACCAAGCTTAGCAAACTCCCAATACTAGCCTCCGTTAGCATTACCAGAGCAATGATGACAACACCTACCACGGCTTTCGAGACGCCTCCTCCTTTGCAAATCATAATCAAGGACGAGTCTCTACTGTTTAGTGCAAGACACATCTCAGGGGAGACAGTGCAGAGGATAAGAAGTAGGTACACTCATCCACTCTTAGGGCCGTTTGCATCATGCCTGGTTAACGCTAACTGGAGGTACATCCTTCAGTTAAGTACACCGACTGCTTTATTAGAATTAACCGGACATGGTGGAAACGGCCCTTAGAGTTATAAAATAAGCAGGCTTGTCATTATCCACGTAGACATATAATTTTCGAAATATATTCTCACTCACAATTTTGATGTCTTTTCATGGCTCCAAGTGGTATACAACCTAGAAGCCTCCTTTTCACTAGCAATGAGAAAGTTAACTATGCATTTAAAGCTTTCATGTCAATGAATTGTGTCCGAGGCAGTATGCAGAAAGCGGGATGACCAATAAACCCATCTACATTCATTCTAACGGGAAGCTGGCAGTTCCCCCCTTGAAAGCATCCCATAACTGGTGTGGGATTGCCTTCAACTCTTAATACTAATCGCATACCGAAACCGGGTTTACCTTATTTGGGTGCCAGTACATAGTGGGCGCATGGGCAATAAAGTGGCAGATAATCTTGCTAGAAAAGGGGCTTGGCAAAGATCCACAGGCACGCGACCCTTCATCGCAACATTTCCGGGCAAATACGGATGGTAATAGGCAGGCTAAATGTTGCATCCCAGAAGTGGCGACAAATAGAACTAAAGCACTCCTTCACCTTACTAGGCGCGATATAAGGATGGTCATATGGTTTCTTACTGGCCACTACAGGGTAGTGAAGCACTTTTCAAACCTGGGAGTTGTTCTAGGAACAGGGAATAGCAGAGCATATTGTGTGTCACTGTAGAGGCCTTACTAGACCCAGACTTCGCTTCCTAGAATCACGGTATCCATTACAATAAAATTATAATAGATCATCCTTGATTGCCGTAACTATGTAAGTGATCTACGCCCTCCTCCAAATAAAAATCTATGCGACTCGGCAAGACGTCCTTTAGAAGAACAAGTGTTTTAAGAATGCTCCTTGAGTAAATTCCTCTTGCCCCTTCTGTCAGAGGTATATCTTCAATCACCAAGGTTCTGGGTTGATTCGAGGTCCTCGCAAAACTGTGAACTTTTTAGCCCTCCTTATCGTATTATTTTATTTTTAATGTTTGATAAGATCTCGACACTTTTCAGTATGTCGTATGGGCATTCTCGTAAATGTCAAGCCAGTCAACAATAGCACAGTGGACGCCTAAAATCTTGGCTCGTTTAAATTCTTGGAGTTCTTATATCACGCATGCGCATTGCGTGTAGTGGTTTCTTTACAAACATAAATATATAGATATTGCACTAACAAACAAACATAAATTCGTAGCTATGCGGCGACTGTAAGCCGATTCAGCCAACATTCTTAAGGCTTCACTTCGAAAAATTTTCGCTTGACATCTTAGCACATGTAAGGCACATCAACTACATATGATAATAATAACAACAACAACAACAACAACAAAAATGAGGGTTTCAAACATATGTTGCTGTCTTACACTTTATAGCAATTGCTGCGGCATGCGTCAGTGCCACTTACAGGCACCAAAGGAGCGATGCATTCGAGAGAGCTAGCTATTCCAACCAACCAACCAACCAAGTAACTAACTAACTACATAATTGCAACGTTTGGCGCGCGGATTGCGTTGCTACGCGTCTTGCCGCGTCGCATAGAATTACTAACTCCACGCTTAACGATGCGCCGTCACAGATACGACGCGATGTGTTTGTGCAACGCACACGCGCTGTCAACTGTGGCATGCAACAGCCGCTTGGCGCTGGTTGTTGCTGTTGTTGTCTTCATGGCGGCGGCGGCGGCAGCGGAATGCGCGTTTGTACGGCGTGCAATTTATGTGCGTTTAGACGCATATTTTGCCAATTAAATATTGCGTTGTGGCATGCAGTCGTTTGCGGCATGCAACACAGCAGCATAGGTGCGCGCTGGCTTATATTTGTGTATGTATGCATGCATGGATTTATGTGTGGATCAGTGTAAGGGAAATGCGTTGTACGACGCATAAACGCAGGCAGTGCGCAAGAAGGCAGATGGCCAAAGGCTTGAGCGAGAGTGACGTGCGTCTGGGCAATTGCCGCTAGGGTAACGCGTGCGCCTGCCTGCCTGCCTGCCTGCTGCCCACTGCTGGGTCAACGAGCATTTGCCCCTCAAGCGCGGCAAGCGTTGATGCTTTCCCGCTGATATTTGACTTTTGCTCTAGCAACGAGTTTGTTGCTGTTATTTACGCTGACATTCGCGCGCAATTGTCGGCCGAAGCGATTATGCGATTTGATGGTCAAGCGGCTTCGATTCACAATTGCCGCATTGTGCAATGCAATTTTGTGAGGCTGTGTCGTAAGCAGCAACAAAGAACCGAATATACGCGCGTTATTGTAAGTGCTTTTCAGTTTCGTTGCCAGCACAGCCGCAAACTGACATCTTTCAATTAAAAATAGTCAATCGGTCGGTCGGTATGCAGAGGCTGCAGCTGTTTTGTTGCATTGTTGCATATGCAAAATATACTCTCGCTTTGTGTTGCACCAAAAATGGCAACAATTGGCTAGCAAGTACATTAAAAGCCACAACAGCAGCAACAACAACAACAACAACTACTACTACTACAATAGTGGCATCAGCCAAAGCGAAAACGGTAGCTGTGACAGTGACAATCCGTACGAGCTGCTCATTTTGGCAGCTTAACTGCAAAACAGCCGGGCGGCCGTGCAGCATTGAGGCTATGTGGCTGCGTGGCATGCAACTAGACAACGTAACAGCCAAAAACACTCTGTCGCATGTCAAATTGTAAATTTGTGGCAATTGACAAACATTTGACAATCAAGCCGACGGCTGTTGGTGGTTTCGGCAATTACAACTACGCCAACCAACAACATCTCGCCAGTCTGCTTGCGCTCAATTTTTTCGGTTGCGTGCGATTGCGTGTTGCTGGCACATTTGCATTTGCATTTCAAAGCGTTTTGTCATTAGAGGTTGCAGCATTAGTTACCGCAACAACAACAGCATCATAGTGCGAGCGGTAACAACCACACACCACACATTCGCTCACTCACCCATCCAGTCACTCATTCATTCAATCACTTGACAGTTTGTCATTGTTGTGACAGTTGTAACAATTCGGTGGTTCGTGGTTGGCGCGATTTCGTCTCACTGATAGCCAAAAATGGGTTGTCTTGTTTTAAAAATTTTGTAATTTTTAAGTGTTACCATATTTTGCATCGAATTCGTTTTGTGGTGAATTTATTGGTGTCAGTTTTTTTGTGTCAGCATAAAAATTTTATGCGAAACTGAAAGTCATAATGACGCTTAACGGAGAGAGGCCTTTTGAGCAGGAGGGAGTAGAGAAAGGCCTACTCAAAAGAAAGAAAATAAAGTCATAAAGACGTGAATGCGAAGAGCTTGAAGTGCTGGCAGGCAGGGATGCGGCTCGAAAATTCTATCAAAGATTAGGGCAGTAAGCAAATGATTTCGAAACCCCAACTATCTTCTGTAGATATGAAGATGGAAATTTGTTTACTAACGTCCTGTGTACAAATGAGACATTAAGGTAACCAACAGCAATGCATTGGGACGAAGCTCACACCCACCCACTCGACGAAGACGAGGTCGGAACACCACTAATTTGACTCAAAAACAACTAAGCCCGCGGGCCGGGTGTATACCGACTGATCAGTCCAAACAAGCCGGCGAAGCGCTGAGGCCACTTGTGATGGCACGAAGAGAATCTGCATCTTTTCACCATGTTAAACTTTGAAATATAAAAATTTCGAACTTTTTAATTATGTCGATTTTTTAGATAGATTCTGAGTATGCAGTATCCCATTCAATTTTAGTATAAAACAAGTAAAGAAGTCTAAGTTCGGCTGGAACCGAACATTAAATACCCGGCGCACGTATTAAACATCGTTTTTTCCAAGATTCTGAAACCTAACGTTACATCGTAAAGAGGGGTGGCTTTTTTCCTATTTCAAACATTTTCGGTAATATGCTCAGTTAGACTTAAAGAAATAATTTAGCCGTTTTTGGTAGAAATCGATAGAGCGGATCTCTTATTACTCGTTAAGAGATTGTTGTGGGTACCAACTTTGAGTAAATTACCGTTTCTAAATTTCGAAATATCGAAGTTTTCATATTTCTGAAATTTACCGCTACATGAAAAGTGGGCGTAACTTTAGCCCGATTTCAAACATTTTCAACAGCCGGCTTTTTTGTGTCAAGTACATTAAGCATACCATGTTTGGTAGAAATTGATAAAACGGTTACCGAGGTACACATAGGCAGTCATAAGTGGGCGGTGCCACGCCCATTTTCACAAAAATTTGTTATAATCGTATTTCTTGCTAAGGAATTATTGCAAACATAAATTTTGAATAAATTAGCTTCAGTAGCTACCGATTTATCACAGATTTCGTATTTCTGTAAATAGCCGTTATACGGAAAGTGGGCATGGTATCCACCAAGATGGTATCCACAAGATTAACACTTGTACCAAGTTTGGTAGAAATTGATAAAGCGGTTACCGAGATATACATATAAATCTATAAGTGGGCGCGGCTACGCCCATTTTTTAAAAATTGGTAATATTCTTATGACTCGTAAATATATCATTGCGAATATAAATTTTTAGTCAATTATGTTCAGTAGTTACTAAAATATCGCAGTTTTTGTATTTCTGCAAACTACCGTTATATGGGATGTAGGCGTCGTTATTGTCCGATTTCGCTCATTTTCAACAGCATCCGTCCTTATCCCAATAGAAGTACGCGTACCAAGTTTAGTTGAGATATCTCAACTTTTACTCAAACTATCGTGAGGAAGGATGGACAGACAGACAGACATGGCTTCATCGATTTATCTTTTCATTCTGAGCATTTTGGTATACAGATGTCAATATCGATCTCGATTCCTTTAGGCTGTTACAAACAACAGTAATGTGAACAAAGTTATAATACCCTTGTGCTCAAGTGAGCTCGGGTATAAAAATGCAGATTTTATGCAGCCAGGACTTGCCGCTGGTTTTTGGCAATTTTTTTTTTTTTGCTGACGGTGCCAGTCATTTCCTTCCATACCACTATGGTCTGGCGACTATTATTTGATGGCCAAAAGTCGAAAAGTAACCAAATTGATTTGAAACTTCGTATTCGAGGGCTTTTGAAGCCGCTGCTTTCGAATATGATGTCAGATTTTTTAAATTCTAAATGGCGGATCCAATATGGCATTGTGGTCGAGAAAAATTCTAAATTCCTTCATTAAGCGTTGTATATTACCACTTTTTTTTATTTTATTTTTGTATTTGTATTTATTAGTACAAATTCTTATGTATTTATTTGAAAGGACTAGCACAACAAGTATATTACTTATAACTAGGCCAGGCCCGTTTTCGATGTTGATGGTAAAGAAAATATGTCAGGTTTTCTTATTATTGTTTTTGATTGAAGCCATTTCGTATTTTGAATTAAAAAATATTCGCGCTATCGATGACATTTCTTCCATTTTTCACCTATTTTCTTGCATAACATTCTTGCTTTTTCCTTTATATAGGTGTTATATTCTTCGGATGTGTTCTTTTTAATAATATTTCCCAACATAAAGTTTAAAATGGCGGCCTCTTTTGCATCTTTGTTGACTGCTTCTTCCCAAACATCGAAAAGCACAGCGAAACACACGTAGAAGTTTTCTAAGAAAAAAGCCCATATTACAAGAAATGCAAAAAAGTGCAACATGATTCTCAGCCCAGAAACTCCAAATTGAACCTTTTCAATGTCCACGAAGTTTGAAGACTGCCAAATGAATCCAATTTTTTTAGCTCCACTTAAAGTGAGATATTATTGCACAAATTGAGAATGGAGTTTCATTTTCACTAAGCAAACTATGTACAACCTTTTTTTTTTTGTTAATCAGACAAATATTCATTTTTAATAACTTTATTACTCGAAGAAATATTCCAATATTTAATCTTTTTAGATACGTCAACTTTAACAGCTGATATCATAACGAGAGGAAAATTTAAAAAAACTGAGTAGGCACTTATTTGCTCTGGTCAATTAGTTTAGTAATGGTGAAAAAAAATCGATTTATCTGTACTTTAAAAAATGACTTTTGGCCAACAAATAGCAGTTCCCAGACCATAGTGCATACGTTGGACGATTTTTTTATATGGAAAAAATAAGCACATATTCAACAAAAAAATTGCCAAAAATCAACGGTATGTCCTAGGTACTAAACTTGAACGGGCTACAAAACTGGCTACTCAAAATCTTTCTAAGAAATCTACGAAAGTCTGCTGAATTTTTTTTTTAATATTGCACAAAATTTGATGCTTGGATTTATACGATTTTTGTTAAAAAATGAACTATATTTTTATAAAATAACAACAAAAACTAAATAACAAAAAAAATTGTGAAAATCGTTGTGCGGCTATAAAAGCGCGATCTAGTTAAACTGCGTATTTCGCGATCCAGTCTAATGTGGTTACAAGCATATATGTCTCTCACTTCTATTACTCAAATCGGTTAATGCATACATCAGCGGCTCGACTATCCAATGTGAGTAGTTTTGAGTCATAGTTAGGTTAGGTTAGGAGGGCGTGTATTGAATAATTCAATACTTCCACTCGGAGACAAGACTGTCCATTGTGAGTGCCCTCTTCAAGCGTGTGTCAGGAGGAGACACGTGCCCCTATCCAGGAGAGTAGTTGAGCCCTCTCAAGTCAATAAACTACTAAACCAATTGCTGTCCCTAATGAAGCCGAGGAGATTCAACAGTTCCACCGCCGCTATCTCGTCCAGACTGTTGAAGATGCGCGAACCCAAGTACTTGAGGCGCTTCGACTGTTGCCCCGGACATCGACACAGAAATGTGGTCAATTGACTCTTCCTCATCCTCATCACGGCAGCTTCTACAGAGAGTACTAGTTGGTATTCGCCATCGTTGGAGCATTGGTGCTATAGCACAGTGTCCTATGATGACACCTGTAAGGACTCTTACTGCAGACTTATTGAGTTTCAGTAGGTCCCTCGTCTTCCTCCTACTAAGCCGAGGCTATAATAATCTTGTGGTCTCACAGTCTTCCCGTTTGCTCCACAAGTCATTAGTAACGGCCACTGTGTATTCATCAATTCTCTAAACGGTGGTAGTACGGAGGTATCTGCTTGTTCTAATGGCATCTCTGATCCGTATCTGGCCATCTCATCAGCCTACTCATTCCCTTCGATATTACTATGTCCGGGGACCCAGCATAGAGTGACGTTGATACGGCTTAGTGCCGCCAGCGTGGAGCTACATTTCCATACAATTCCCGATTTCACTACGTTAGATCCTATTGCCTTCAGTGCTGCCTGACTATCGACAAAGATAGTGACTATATCTACTGGAACCCTATTACTAAGTAAAAGACTAGCCGCCCTTTCTATAGCGTATATCTCTGCTTGGAAGACACTGCAATCGTTCGGCAGACGAAAGGACTGGTTGATCTGCAGGTCCTTCGAGTAGAGGCCGGCTCCGGTCCCTTTTGAGTCATAACTTATGACAATCTCATTCGCACTAAGGATTACCAATGCATTGTCCCAGAAGTCGACGTCAAGCCGGTAACATATAAAAAACAGGTCTAACATTTTTTAAATTATAGGTCCGTAGTTATAGTCAAAATAAAGTTGACTCTAAAGTTAAAAGCAGCTTTTTGAAATAATTTTCAATGGAATATCTTAACTTTAGAGTCGACTTTATGTAGACTATAACTACGGGCCATAGACGTTCAAAAAAAAAAAAACGATGTGATGGTTTTTTAATTTCCTTTGCTACAAATTTCTACTTTTTTCAATATTGTTTTTATTATGAGTAATGCTTCTGCAAATTGTCGTCTAAACTGTATAGCCAAATGCTCCAGCTTGGAAGAAAATTACCCTTCTTGCCCAAAAAAATTTGAAATTTAATGCTTCGCCTAAT
>JAPVRG010279146.1:1242-13333 GCA_029783565.1 Rhagoletis cerasi
CGTATATATACAACCTCACTCTTTAGAAAACATGAACAAAAAATGTTTACACAAGCTCAACACTGCCGTGTATTCACGCTGTTGCTGAGTTCGCCCGTCAGGATGAGAGCACCGCAGTACATACACTCACCTATGCCATTTACATACATATAGCATTTCTACAAAACAAAAACAAAAAAAAAATAGGAGTCGCAATGCATTTAATGATATGTAAGCAGTACTAAGTAAGCAAAAGCAAAAGCACGAACTCGAACTTCATACGTATGAAAGTACATAGGTGCATGCTATCTACATACATATTCATACATATATACAGGGTGTCGCAGAAGTCGACGTCAAGCCGGAAACGGGTGACTGGCCAGGTTATAATAGTTATCAGAAAAATATAAAAAAAAATCTGTCTTGTATTTTTAAAATTATAATAATAATAATAATAATTTGGCGCTTACACATATGTTAGTGTTTGGCCGAGCTTCTCCTCCGATTTGTGGCGTGCGCCTTGATGTTGTCACACAAAGGGGAGGGACCTACAGTTTTATGCCGACTCCGAACGGCGATTGTATTTTTGTGAGAAGCTTTTTCATGGCAGAATTACCCTCGGAGGTTTGCCATTGCCTGCCGAGGGGTGACCGCTGTTAAGAAAAAACCTTTTTTCTAAACTTTTTTGCGACGTTGACCAGGGCTTGAACCCAGGCCTGCGGAGTGGAAGCGCGCACTGCTTAAATTATAGGCGTTCAAAAAAAACGAAAAAATCTTCACCCTGTGATGGGTTTCTAATTCCCGTTACTACAAATTTCTACTTTTTCTCAATTTTATTTTTATTATGGAATTCTGAGTAATGCTTAAAAAATGTATAGCCAACTGCTCTAGTTTGAATGAAAATGACACTTTTTCCCAAAAAAAATTTAAATTTAATGCTTCGCCCAATTTAAACTGACTGTACTGTAAAAAAATGCAAGCAACTTTTAAAGTTGGCGCATTTAATAAGGATTCCAAAATGGTATGACACTTGCTAGATTGTTTCTTAAATTATGGATAGTGTTGATTTTTGTAAAGAAACTCAGTTTTGAAATTTTTTTTCTTACTTACTTAAAACGATTGTAGTGTACCCAAGACTTTCCTCGAAGCCGTAACTTTTAAGGTAATTCTAGTTTGAATGAGACGGAGAAATTCATTTTACGAAATGTGAGCGAGACAAAGAGTGGCGCCACTTTGTCCCCATTTCCGGCTTGACGTCGACTTCTGGAACACCCTGTATATGCGTGCGTATATGTATGCATTGAAATACTCTTCGAGAATATTCACTTTCCTCAACCAAAGAGCTTAGTGATTGTTGAGAGAACTTTACTACTTCGATGCCCAAATATTCCCTAAAGGGTTCCCATCGTGTTCAAATGGACTAATTTTTTGATAGCTCGGGATTATTATAGCATTCGAAGACCTTATTGAAATTAAAAAAAAACTGTTTACTTTAAAATATTTAAAATATGTATGTACTAAGTCTCTATTTGATCAACTTGTTCCTATCCTAGGACTGAAAATTTCGCTATTTATCCCCTCGTCTCAACTTAAGTTCTTTCTGTAGCTCAACTCTTCTCCCATTTTGCACATGTGCTTATTCTCACACATATACAATGCACAAAATGACTTTCGTATGCTTGGCAGTGTAGATGTGATGCATTCCTTGACAGTTCTACTAGTAAATATATACATACACAAAATAATATGCAGTAGGGTGCAGCAGGCAGGGTTGCATGCGGCACTCTGGTGGCCTACCTCACTATAAATGTGTATGGTGTTGGTTCGGTTGGCTCCATAGAAGCTTTGTCTGCTAAGAGCTGTAAGAAAATATTTTAATTACGTCTGGTGGTGTGGCGAAGTCAGGGTTGCATATTTGTGGACAAACAAATATGCATTAATGCAAGCGCACAAACACAAACGCGCGGACGCATATGTGTATGTACACATATATATTGTGCCTTTGTATGCAGTGATATATTGCTCTGCAAGTTTTATTTTTGCTGCTTAAAAACACACACTCAGCCATACATACATACAAGCTCACAAAATTAATATAGTAAATGCAACGCTGCATGTGCTAGCGTACATTTTAAACTTTATTGCTGTTTGTAGTTAAGCGCTTGTGTGTCCTTTTGTTTGCTGGCGGCAAGGGATTGGGTTTCTCTACCCCTTTAACCATTGAATTATGCCTTCCGGTCGAGTGCAAGAATTTAATTTAATTTCATTTGGCGATTTTTCCCTCCATTTTCTTTTCGGAGGTGCGGCAGTTCGTGTGTGTCTGCATGGAAATGAAAACTGATGAGTTCGTTAATGAGATGGGTTTTAAAATTGAAATGATGCAAGCACATATGTATGTATGTAACTATGTGCATCGATCTTTGAAATGGAAACCAGTAGCATAAATTTAACTTCGGCAAGTTAAAACATTTTAAGCAGTTCACAGAAAAATAGAGTACAATAGAAAATGAACTAAAATTGTGAAAGAAAATTGTTTATTGCTGTGGCAAAGTTCTTTAAAATATCTGTCAGATAAGGCTATTTCAGAAATTTTGGTCCCAGAAGTGGTTTCTGCAATGGTATCTCGTTGTTTGTCGACCTTTCGATTAACACAAATTTTTCTTCTCAGAAGCCGATGTAAGATGGCAACATCTAGGTACCTGCAATAAGTCCAAGCTCATGTCGCCAGAGTGGTACTCGGAAATATAGTAGAGCTCATTACGCTGGCGAAAGCCGAAAAACGAGGAAGCCCCTGAATCCTACGAATGTCCCGAACTTTGGAGGAGGGGAAGGCAGTACTTGGATGCTGGGACCTTTGGGGACCTACGCGATATAGCACCACATATTTGTGTATGTAGTAGGGAAGGGGTGTTAAGATTCATGTAGTATCACGACGGGCTCGACTGAGGGCCTATGTGTGCAATTTTGAATAACAGCAGCCACTTAAACCTCCCCTAACCTAAGCCTACTCCAAAACCGCAGGCCATCTAAGACTTACCCGGTTAGACGGGAATGACTTCCATATTCAAAGATTTACTGCAAAGACCATTTAAAAATTAGAAACTAACTTAACCGGATGTAAAATTGTCGCTATTAAACAATACAGTAGGCCCTAGCCCCTTTCGTGATCAATCTCTGCCCAAAGAGATTCGCTTCCTCCAGTTTTTTTGGTTAGTAAAAAGTGTAAACTTCTTTCAGGGATAGCTTAATGACAAAATGGTTCACGTAACCGTTCAGTACGGTAAAGATCTTTTTCATTGGAGCCATTGAAAACCACAAAATCTTTAATTTTTTCAGACAAATGCAAAAAGTTCTCAAGTTAATGTGTCTCCTTGCCCTACGCTACTCACAATCCACTTCCATCCAGTTCGTCTTAGAAATGTAATAAAATTTTATTACACTTGAAATAAATATGACACAAAAAGGACTTAAAAATGCTTAAAAATAACTTGAGCAGAGCAATAAAACCCGCATCAAAAGCAACGTCCGTAATACGCAAGAACTGTACCTCGTAAAAATAGCGAATACACAATTTCGCCGGCTACTAGTCTACTACTAGGCGTACAACCCTTTTCGCTTGCTATATGCGGCTTTTGCACAACACGCGCCACTACACTGCTTCAAATACCGCGCACCCCAGCACTGCTGTCAAAGCGCCAAAATGTATGCAATGCAGCATTTTACATTTTTTTTTACAATTTTTACTAATAGCATTTTTCTGTAGTATCACATTCACAAATGCATATGCATCTACTTATTTGCACGACTGTTAGAATTTATTTAAGCTATCTCATGAGTGTGTGTATGTTAGTGACAAATGGCGTCGCAATTATGGCGTCGTCGCACACGCATTCACGCAACCATTAAAATTCGAAAAACCAACCACCATTAAAGCCGATAAAGTAGAAAAAATAGAAAATGTAAAAACCTAGAATAAAAGAAGAAATAGCAAAAAAAAAAATGCATTCCATGACTACGACAACAAAAAGTGGGCGAGCATGAAATGCAAAGAGCGCAAGACTGCAAACCAAGAGTAGTGCAAAAGAAAATTGGATAAAATATGTACATATGTAGGGTGTTGGTTAGTACGAAGGTAGGGAATTGGGTGAGAAATGCAGCAAACTTTGAATGTAATTGGAAAACAGCCGAAGGCAAGCAAATGAAAGCGGAAGCAATGTACGAGGAGGCAAACACAGTGAAATACTTACTTGTATAAAAGCTATGGAGCGAAAGAGCGTCAGCGAGCGAGTAGATGATGACCAGGCCAAGGGTTAAGGCAAGTCAAGGTACAATAAGAATTTTTTCCTCTTTCTTGTTCACCAACTTTTTACATTCAGCTGTCACATAGTGCCATTGCAAAACTTTCTACGCAAATGGTAACAAGAAAATATAAAACATGCAAAAGTGCAGTTAAAATGCGCAAGGAAAGTGCATTAATATGCCAAAGGAAGGCACAAATAACGAGCTGAAAAGTACAGTTAGAATGAGCGTGCGAAAAGTTTTTGCATAGCAAATCAAGCAAAGTTTTTAGCCGAGTATTTGTATTTGTGAGGTTGTTTTGGTTTCTTTTCTTTTTGTGCCGAAGTACGGGTGTGTATGTAGAATTCATAGAAAGTGGCGCCAAATAGCGAAAACAGAGATAAAGAAATTGTGGTGGAAAGCAGTAAATGTAAATTATGAAATGCTAAAAATTGCAGAAAGAACGACAAGTTTCAGAAGTAAAGGCGGCACTCTAGCTTTTATTTTGACAAAAATTGCAGTTTTAAGAACAAACAAATAGAAAAGTGAGGTGATACTTAGTGTATGCGAGTTTGCAATGACACTGAAAATTTTATTATTTATGTACATATATAGCTGAGCAATTCAGTTCAACACGTGAAATCATAATTTGTTGAAATTCTAAAATATTTTTTACATAAATTTTGGCAGTTAAAAAAAAGCTTTGCGATTTTAAGGGTTTTGAGACTTTTTCTTTTTCCATTCCCCAGGAAAACAGAAAAGAAAATCTTCTATAAGAATTTTTATCTAACTTACCTGGGATTTAAATTCGCAGTACCAAAAAGTACAACCATAGTAAAAAAAAATGTATATGTTACAAATAGGATTTATATTTAACACGATAAAATATTTATTTTCAAAATTCAGGACAAACTCTTTATTTGCTTTGAAACATGTTTTCTTTTACTCTTCATTTGAATAACAAAAGTTGAAAAACTTTGCATTTCCTTTTATAATTTAACCCCTCGACTAGCGTTGTGGTCTGTCAGACCATTTTGAAAAGTTTAAGCTAAAAATGTTTGGTTATAAGTGCTGTAAGGGGATGCGAAACTGGTAAAGTCTGAAAGAATTTTTTAGAAATCCTACATTCAGAGACAGTCGCTAATTTATATTTGTGGTCCAAAGAAGAAGCAATTTATCAAAAACTGTTACTAACTCTATGCTACACTTTAGTTATTTAAGCCATAATGCTTGTCCTTAAATGATCCGCTGCTACTTTTTAACACGCTTATATTAGTTTCACTTGTATGTTTGTTTGCTTGCTTGCTTGTTTGTTTGTAACTCTCTTCTGGCAGCTGCTGCAAGCGTGTTTTTTAGTTTTTTAAACTATATTAGTATTATTATGGAAATAACTACAAGCGCCAATAGCTGACATGTAACCCTTGGCTTAAGAGTACTGTTAACAGCAACCATTTGAGAAGGCAGAAGACGAAACTGACCTAGAATTTGTGCGAATTGATTTCGATTCAGTTGCTTCAGACTTTAAATACGCGATTCCTTTGAAATTATTCCATTTGGTCATAAAAGAGTTCATACGCCAGACAAGGTCCCGCAATATCACAATTTCCGAACCCTATCTCAATATTTTTGTTATGCGTTCATTTACTCATTTGAATGTTGTGCGGACCAATTTTCGGACCTGGGTCTATGCAAGTGCTGGCACGCCTAATAGCCTAAAAGTAGTTTTTTTTTAAATGTATTTGCTTCACGTCGATGATCGATTATTTTACTATCATCCTGAATAAAAGATTTATGTATGCCACATTGAAATTAATTACCACACATACACCTAAATAATAACGTCACCATATTGATAGCACTTAACAAAAGCACGCGATCTGTCACAGCACAGTGAGGAAAACTTGGACATAATGTTTTAAAATTCTTTGCAGGTCGTAATTTTTTTAACGAAAGCTGTTGACATCTGGAAGACATTTGTCGAGCCTGATTTTTGATTTTTTATTGGCTTGTATTAAATTTTTAGTGCAAAGTGCAGAGAAAGAATAATAAAGAGTCCCGTCAAAATGAAAAAAATTGTACAAGAAAAATTGACAATATGAAAAAAATTTTAGCAAAATATAAATTTTTTTGTTTTGAATCTCAAAAAAATTTAAGTGAATTAAATTTTAGTGCATTAAAGTGCAAGTTTCAAGTGGCTGAGAATTCGCGTTGATTTTTAATATTTTTTTTGCTAGGCATTTTCTTCCATATAAAGTGTGCTCGAAATGTTTTTTATAAGGAAAGGCCTACACCGTCAGCAAAAAAAATTATTAAATATCAACACGAATTCTTAGCCACTTGAAACTTGCACTACATTATACTTACATAAATTTAGTGGGCTATAAAACTACATACCTAAAATGTTTATAAAAATTCAAAAAGAAATTTTTTTAGTTTTCGTGAAATTTTTTTATAACATTTAAAATTTTTCTTGTGTATTTTTTTCGTTTTGGTGGAACGCTATACCTGTTTCCAACTAGTTTTTATTATGTTACATTCATTAAAAGTAACAAGAAAAACGGTTTTCTTCAAAATTTCTACTTTTTGTCCACTTTGCACTAATAATTATAAACAAATAAAAATTCCAAAATTGGGTTCGGCAAATCTCTTCTAAATCTCATCAGCCTTAACTAGAACAAATTAATCTAATCGGATGAAAATTACGACCTGCAAAGAATTTTGAAACATAATTTTCTATTTGCCCTCACTGCGCGCCACCGCCACCATCCCGGCTACCCAGTTGACATACCTTGGCCTTAAACCACGATAAACACTGCTGACACTCCTTCGGCTTTCGAGCTTCCGGAAAGCCGTCTTTACAGTAATATCGCAATCAATTCGCGTGCCGTTGCGTTATTCCCTTCAGTAAAAAAAAAATTAAAAAATAAACATCGTGAACTAAAAAAAAAAATCTAAAAATAAAAAGGGGAAAAAGTAGCGTGCCAAAATGTTACAAAATGAAAGATGGGAAAACGCAAATGAAGGAAAGTGCAGTTAAAATATGTAGCACAAACATTGCAAGTATGCACGTCCAGCTAATTACATAAGCACTAAGTGGCAGAGTTCGTTGGCTGACGACCCCAAAAATGTGCCCATGAACGGGACCATGATCGCTGATATGAACGCGCTGCACGCCGAATAGCCAGCCAACCAACATTGCAGTCAGTGGGACGATTTTCAACCGAGTTCATTGCGTGTTACATACACACACCGCATATTTTGTTGTGGTTGTTGTAATTGTAGTTTTCAATGATGGCGCACTCAAGCTATGCATTGTTGCAATGTGGCTTATATACATGCATATATGTATACACTTACTTGCAACAATAAACATACGTACATATGTACATGCTTCAACCTCTTTTCCCAGTCTTCTTGTCAGCCTCTCCAATAGCAATCCTTCACAATTTAATTTACAATATTTGCAACACTGGTTTGTGGCTATGTTTAGTTTCTTGACTGAGCTCATTGCGCTCCGATTTGCGCCTCGTTTATTCGACTTGCTGCGACCCTGTGTGCAGAATATACATACTCACGTACATAAAAGTATGTACAGTGCATGCTTGCAATTGCTGCCACTGTCACTGCCATCAAAACTCACCAACCAACTTTCTACACACATATTTAACACAATATTTTATCTCTTCTATGCCTTATTCCTTTCTCTATTTTTATAACGATTTTCCTGCCAATTTTCTCTGCTACTAGGCATTTTTATTACGCTGTGCTTACACGCATACTAAAATATAATTTTTACCCGCTCTCTATGAGCAGTGCACATAAGTTTTATATTGACAAAATTCACAGGGTCTGCATAACACTTGAAATAGCACCAGTTCACTGGGAGGCAGCACTACGGGTATAAGGAGTAGTTTACCTCATCGTAGTGACGCAGCGCTAAGCCTACAATATAAATACATACATATCTATGTGTGTTTGTATGTATGGATGTCGTATTTGACAAGTGCTTAAACGTGGTTGCATGAGCTTTTGTATATATGTATTTACATATATAATTGTCCCAAGGAGACTACCGTGCCAGCAATGGTATCTGGTAGACAGTTTTGATTGGCGCACATTGGCGCTTGACGCTTGGCGGCAATCAATGACGCAGCGACATTCTTGGCATATCTATGAGTGCTGCATTGTTAGCACTTTTTATAGTTTTCTATTGCAAATAATTCGCTGCTGTTTCTTTTTTCATTTTGTTGTATGTAAGTGCCCAACAGTAGTAAATATAACAGCTCACATGGCATTTTGTATAAATTCCACTTTATATGAAAATTCGCACCAACGGGTTTAGTTGCCAATTAAAGAAATGCTAGAACGCGCGTGAATAGTGAAAAGTAACAAAGTAACAATCTACATAAGTACTATGTATAACGATTGTACGCCGGCGAAATTTTTTATGAACATTCCATTTTCCCCATCATTCTATTTTTAGCTTTGAATTTATGGGGAGTTAGAAAGTTTTATTTAACTTGGTTTTACCTGCTTTTGAAAAGGAAATGTTAAAAAGTGGCATAGATATCTGTGACGTTGATGATGGATGACACATACGGTCTTACCTGTTCTTCGTTACTCAACCTGCACTAGTCACAGTAAACAACTCCCAGAGTTGATAAGTGTTTCATTATCCTGCAGTCGGCATTAAGAAAGCCTGTAACAATTTTTACTTCGTGCCTAGTAAATTGAAAGAGTGCTTCGGCTGTCCTTGTTTATATACCCGGGATAAGGGAGGATTTTGCTTGGCTGTCACTTTACGTACTTGTACAGTAATGTAGAGCTTCCTTCTTCATTCAAATATAGAGCTTTCGCCTAAAGAAGCTCCATTATAGAATTATGAAGGATCCTGAGCCTATGGATCCATGTGCAGTCCCTTTTCTGACGAGAATATCTGTCACTTCAGTGTTCATGACTGGATGCGATGAATGGTACAAGGCAAAGGACGAGGAGCGCCGTCCCGCTGTCAGATTGTATGTGGATGTTTTTAGTCACCCTACTTTCTGCATACTCTAACACTAAGAAAAATGAAAAAAGTAATTTTCTTGGAAAATTTTAGTAGCTTAGTACCTAATACATACCCAAATTTCTAATTAGTTTTATAATAGGGAAAGCTATCGCAGGCCTTTGTAATCCAATGGTATGCATCTCAGCCTAAAATACAGAGTTAAGTTGTCCCATGCTAGTGGAAAGCAAAGCCTTCAAGGTTGTATACAATATAACCCTGCACCGAAGCCATAGCCTGCCTTGTAGCCATCAGCATGCCAAATGTGGTTATTCTTCGTTCAATGTTCCATATATTATAAAGTGAGGAAGGTGACGGGTATTCCTCTTGTTCTACAACTTTATCCGTCTTCTCCCTGGGAAAATAAAGTTAAAAACACACTGAATATTTAAAATTCGATCGAACTTGTATTTCAGCATGATTCAATAATAAAAGGTTAGATAATTATTCACAGCCGCGTTTTGACACTCCCTTACAAAAGGTTGCATTTACGAAGGAGGGAGAAAGGGGAAAGAATGTAATCCCTTGGTGCGAAAACGGTAGTAGAAAAGTACGCAAAGTAAACAATTAGTTGTGAAATTCTTTTTGTAAATTCTAATGTATTTGCAAGAAGTTCGGCATTTTAAACGAAATATTAAATAGAATATTAGGAAATATACGTGAATTATGCAATTTATATGCTATTTAGCGGTATAAAAACCGCAAAAGGTCTCATAATTAAAATAAAACTATCATGAGAAGTATCTGAGTACTATTTTTTGTAAATTTTTTTATATTTTAATTAGTTGAATGTGTTTATATACAAATATAAATAAATATATTGAACAAAAACGCATGCTACTATTTTACATCTAAGCTACTATTTTTCAAGTAAATTTGCAAAGAAGCAACACAGGTTCGTTGCTAAGGGAGCGGTGGGAGCGAGACAACTGTCAGTTTATCGAACCTTTAATTATTGAATCATGGTATTTCGGTATATAATTTGGGCTATGCCATTTAAATGTCCTTCACTAGACCGTTTGCAGCACGTCAACTTCTTGATGTAATTTTCGACGACTTTTCACCCATTTCCGGAAATAACTTGACCATAAATTGACGTAGTTTTTGCTTAAATGGCTCCAAAGCCGTGTATTGGTAGCCTTCCGCCTAACCTCTCCAAAAGAAATACAAACGCGTTAAAACGGAGGATTTTACCGGCTAAACTACATTGCCGTATCTCATAAATACGCTGCCTAGGAATAGAGCCCAGCTGTGTGGCATATGGTCCCATTTTGTTGAGACAATATTCCGTCCAGATCAAAATCTTAAATTTCAGGCCAAACAGGCCTGAGATAGCACTGAGAATGGACAGCAGCAACTTTGTCGATCCCGAAAAAGTACGCCCCGTTGAGGTTGCTGGTCCAGAACATACAACAACCGAACTTCAGCGGTTATTTGCGGCTACTTACTATCCCAGATTCTGAAAATCATTCAGGGACCGAAACTAACCGTTATATATTATATTTCAAATTTTTATTATTAGAACATTGCGAAATCGTTATTTTTTGATTCTTATTTTTTCGATTAAGAATAATCGTTTAATTTGAATTTTTATTTTTTCTATTCAACAATTTTTCAATATTTTTTCAGTAATATTTAATCGTTAATTTATGATTTTTATGATCAAAAAATATAGTTATTTTGGATTTTTTATTTTTTCCGTAAAATCTAATCGTTTATTTGTGATCTTAATTTTTTCAACCAAAAATAATCGTTAAATTTTGAATTTTTTTCGGTCAAATTAATTGTTACTTTGTGATTTTTTTTTTATCGCTCACATTTATGGTTAATTTTAATTTTTATTTTATCGCTCACTTTTATGGTTAATTTTAATTTTTATTTTTTCGATCAAAAATAATCGTTATTTTGTGATTTTTATTTTTTTTTCGATAAAAAAATAATAGTTATTTTAGATTTTTTTTAATCATTTTTAATCGTTATAACGGAGACTGCTTTTTTTATGATCGGATTAAATCTTTTATGATCGGGAAAATAAAAATAAAAAATAAACGATTATTTTTTTATCGAAAAAATAAAAATCACAAAATAACGATTGTTTTATCCAAAAAAATAAAAATCATAAAATAACGAATTTGATGAATCCAAATTTAACGATTATTCATAATCGAAAAAATAAAAATCACAAAATAACCATTAAATTAGACCAAAAAAATAAAAATCCAAATTCAACGATTATTTTTGATCAAAAAATTAAAAATCACAATTTAACGATTACATTTGGCAGAAAAATAAAAATCCAAATTTAACGATTATTTTCTGTCCCCTAACTTCTGTAGTGGTCTGGATATCTCGCTTCCAAAAGACTTGGTAACTTTATGTTTACGCGATTATTTTAAGTAATTATACATAGCTTAGGTTTCCTAGCCAGTAAAAATTTTATATTCATTAGCTAAATAAAAAAAATAAAGGAATAAAATGAATCCCGCTGTAAATTTTTGATTGCAGAGGAAAAGTTCTAGAAGCGCCTCGAGAGCCGCGGTCGGCGTTGTTCCCATCTCACATACAGGCTAGTCGTTGCATCACACTCACCTTTGCATTCGTGGTTTTTACTTCTGTCTGCTTCCACAAGACGGGTCTGAGGTCCGAATAAAGCTTTATCTAGGTTCAGATTCCATGAGAGCTCACCATCAAAGATAACTCCTAGATACTCTTCGTTGGGGAAGTATATCTTTTTTTCGTGAAGAAATTTTCCATTTTGCTTTTTCTGAACATCGCTGAACAGCGCTG
>JAPVRG010279183.1:3600-14005 GCA_029783565.1 Rhagoletis cerasi
GGACGGACAGACAGACATGGCTTAATCGATTTCTCCTTTCATTCTGAGCATTTTGGTATATATATGTCTATATCGTTCTCGATTCCTTTAGGCTGTTATGTGAACAAAGTTATAATACCCTTGTGCACACAGTGCGCTCGGGTATAAAAAACTAAATTGAAAAAAGAAAATAAGTTTCTAATAATTAAATGGAATTTAATTTCTTCTCGAAACAATAAAATCTAGAAATCAAAAGAAAGAAATTAAAGTAAAAATATATCAAATAAGTTTTTGAAAATTAATTGAAATTACATATAAAAAAGAATACTTTTCTTTTTAAAACAATAAAATCTAAAAATTAAAAGAAAGAAGAAAATAAAAAAATGAAATAAGTTTCTTAGAATTAAATGAAATTGCACATAAAAAATAATATTTTTCTGTTTAAATCAATAAAGTCTAAAAATTAAAAAGAAAAAAATAAGAAAAGATAAAAAGAGTCTCCAAAAATTAAATTAAATTAAAAAAGTATATACCTTATTTTCTTTTCAAAATAAAAAAAATAAAAATTAAAACAAAATTTAATTTAAAAAAGTTAACGAAAACAAAACGCTGACCGAGATTCGATCGACTGTAGGGGCGGCGCGCAGAAAATTATATAAATAGTTATTTTTGTATTTAATTTCAAACTAAAAGAAAAATTTGAGTGATGCCATTAAAAAAGGGCCGCAGCTGAGGCCATGCTTAAGTTTTTCATAAACTAATATCTTATCTTATCTTATACTTATCTTTTAACTCTGGGAGGAAACATTCATTAGCAGATTTAACGATCATTAGTTAAGTGCCCGTAAGAGCTAATTTAATGAATATTTCTCAGTGCGGCTTCTTTAAGATTTCCCAACTTTTAACAAGTCTTTCCAATATGTCAACACTAACTCGAGCTAATTAGCTAGAACATGCATAGTTTGTCACGATGAAACCGTGTTCTAAAAGGTTAGTTTGGACGTTCGTCCTATATAAGGCACAGATAGGCTCTAGTTCTTTTATGATGCGCTGCAGAGGATATTTCGCTACCTTATATTTCCGAAAAAAAAAAACAGCATCTGACATACGAACTTCATGTCTCACAGCGATTCTTTCAAGGTTCAGACTCTACTTTTTCACTGAATTTTTGGCAAACGTCATCGCATTTACCTGCGTACCTTTTTACAGCGATGACATACCTATCTACACTTGTAGATACAAATCTCTTTTTCTCAGCGTGCGTAGTCCCTTTGACTGTCATACTTATTACATGCCTCATGGACTTCGCTTTATAATAGGGCTCTTCTTATTGCCTGCTTAGTTACTATGCCACGAAACCAATAAACGAATTTATCAGCCACCCCAGAAGTCAGCTACAGTTTTGAGAACTGCACGTTGTGGATCCAAAAATGTTGACATTGTTTTTTACTTCTTACTTTCTTATTACGTGTCCGATAAAAAAATATAGCATATTATTACGATTATCCTTTGATCTCTGATAAATTCCCAAATACTTTGGGTTCGATCACTGGATTGTTGAATTAAAATGCCCAGACTACAGTACAACTAACTTTATTGTACAACAAACACTTTATAATACTTGTTAAGGCAATTCTCTATTTACAGAACTTGGTAACATAACTTATAGCTTGCTTACTAGCAATTTGACTCGTAGCTTTCCGCTTTACAACTGAATTTTACTTTCCGCTTTCTGATTTATTATTCGTAATAAATCTTTGTGCGCTGTAACCTCGACTTATAGACATGCGCTCTCACTCATGGCAACTCTAGAAACTTGCAATCGAAAGTTCTCGTTATCGAGTCCTTCTCTAGAATCCTCTGTCGTCTATCGCACATTCTCCTTCTCGCGCTATTCGCAGTGCAGCGAAAACACACACGTACTTGTATCGCAGCATTTCTCCATTGACGTTTCTCGGTGTCGAGGTTTCTACATTTTTCGTGATAGTTCGCTCTAATTAATTCGTGTGTTCGCAATATTTGCCACAATATCATCGCCTTTGGTTTTAATGTCACTTGAAGCCCAAATAACTTCTTTTCATTTCCACAAAAGTATTTGCTGAAAATGGAGACTTAAGCTGAAATTCGAAAAATCATTGTGAACGTTTTTCAACAAAATGCGAAATGTAGACAGATAAAAATTGCCAAAACCGCTACAGTGTCTCGTCAAGTGAAGCTTTTTCATGGCAGAAATACATCGCAAGTTTGCTAAAGCCTGTCGAGGGGCGTTCGCTGCTGGAAAAGGGGGTTTTCTATTTTTGGAATTTGCCCAGAACAGGGATCGAACATAGGTCCTAACGACTGTTTACTTGTACGTCTATGGAAATTAATTTAAGGTCTTAACTCCGCCAAATGAAAAACACGGAAAGTGGGGGATTCAACAGTTATTCTTAAAAGTGCTCAAGTTACTCATAATTACATTTGCAAACATATGTATTTCACTTTCTTTTTTAACCTTTTTTTTGTGTTTACTTTAAACCACACCCAATATTCGCTTTTGTAGACGAAGATCTCAATTTTTATTTGGTTACATAATTTCTTTTCATGCAAAAAAGTTTAAGCTTGTCAACAAAAAGGTTCATTAACTTGCATATTTGCATATAAAACACATAGCGGTAGTTTGTCGGAAGAATGTCATATTTGAGAATAAAAAAATTGTACCAAAAACTAAAGAAAACTGCCTTCAAGCTTTCATCAATATTCTATAAACTAAACTTGCCGTTAAAAGTTTATTTGGTTTTTTAAAGTCCAGTTAGACATGGCAGTTTAAGCAACTTCGAAGAAGATCCGTCAAACTCAACAATAAATAGTTTATCATTTCAAAAAGCAATATTTGATATTTTAGGCATTATTGTTTTCTTCTTCTTGTACTTGACACAAATTCAAAATCACTTTCGAAGCAAAAATTCAAATTTGCTAATAAATAATTTAGGTCAGGCTAGGTTACGTTGGCGACGAGGGCTCACTTAGACATTAATTAGATTGTCAATTTTGTTACCAGATTCTAAAAATTCTATGAACGGTAACTAAAGTTAATCTGTGTTAAGAGAAGCGCTGAATGCTTAAAACAAAAGTTCCGCAGGCCGCTTTATTTGTACTCTAGACGAGTTCCTTGAGAGTGTTGATAAAATGCGCGCCGTTGTGTTTAAACCTAAGTCTAGCGAATGCCAGGCAACTTAGAACGAAGTGCTGAGATAATTACACCTCGTCCTCCTGCGACATTAGGGATCCCTAACGATATTAAGTCGCACCGCGTTGGTTTCTAAAGGACAATGTCCGGTCAGTGCATCTGGCGCTTAGCCTGGTGCAGAAGCTCCCTTGACCAACTACGGCCAACAACCGGCCAGAAGGACCTTGCAACTTGCGTTCACACGACAGCCGAGTCTACGTAATTGGATCGACCCAGATTCATATCTGGCCAAGGACTGTCACTTCCGCATCATTCCCCAAAAACTCTGGGGAATTCGTATGCGGTTACAACAACATCAACAACCTTGCAACTTTGCATGTCGCGGGTTTTGTCCAGCGCTCGCTGAGCCGACTGTTTGCGCATCTGCCCAGAAGCAGGCCGCAAGTTGCCAATGAAACTACTATACTTTCCCTGTCAGTGGTGATGGCATCGAGGGTACCCTGTCTAGCTTATTCATCAGCCCTACCATTTCCAGTGATGTCGCTGCATCCTGGGACCGAAATCAGCTTGATTTGGAAATATTGCGATACGATTGAGAGTGAGGCCAAGCATTACCCGACCAGTTTCGATCGTCCAACAGGTGAAACATTCCTTATCGAGGGAAGCTGGGCATGAGGCACTTTATGTCTGCTGGTAAATAAAACGAACTCCATCTTTTCACGGCTCATAGCAAGTCCACAGCTAGCAGACGAATTTGTGACCATTGTGTGTGAGTGCTACGTCGTCCGCGTACGCAATAACCCAGCATCCTCTCCTTTTCAACTCCCCTAGGACGTCGTTTATCACGACTATCCAGAGAAAGGGTGAAAGTACACCTCCCTGCTGGATGCCCTGCTCATTTTATGCTGGACAGAGGCGTTGCCGCACTCCGCCGTGACGGTTCTGCCCTGCAGCGTGCGGCAGATAACTAACTAAGTAGTTCGCGACTCCGAGCTTAGTCAGAGCTTTTACTATCGCACTGAGTTACACATAATTGAAAGCTTCGACGATATCCAGGCAGGCACCAACTGCAAAATCTTGGTTCCTTATAGACTGCTCTATAACTTTGTACAGTTATTCGCAAGGCAGATTCCACAGATCTACCATTCAGGTAGGCATGCTGAGAAAGGCTCAATCGCTCTCGAGGAAGCCTGTTCCTTATATGTAGTTCAATCGGGCTCTCAAGAGTTTTCAATAGGAAATAAGATCTGTAGTTCCTCGTAGATACGTAAGAACTTGTTCCTGATTTTGGGATAAACGTAACCCTCACACTCCTCCAAGCTCCCTATACCCCCTATCTAAGCAACTCGCATAGATGGGAGTGAGCCAGCGACACGAGACCTCCACAGCCTTTTATAGCTGTGCAGGAATAATGCCATCCGGCCAAAGGGACTTGAAGGGCTTGAAAGAGTTGATCGTCCAGAGCAGTCGGCGCTCCTCCTGTAGTTCAGCAAAGGAAGTAGGGCAGTCCACCGAGGTATCAACACTGGTAGGCCCACATGGTGCAGAATTGGCTGGGAAATTAGTATCAAGCAGTGGCTTAAGCGATTCCTCTCCGCTCATCGTCCAGTTTCCCTCTTCGAAGAGGGAAATAATTTACGAATGAATTGATTTCTGAATGTGGTAGATAGTACTTTTTGACAGCAAAATTTGGACCAAAGGCAAATTTTTTTCTTAACATTTTATATAAAAGAAAGACTTTTTTGGAGTATGACATTCTACCGCCAAAAGCGCGATAGATAGATGCATTAATTCACACACAAAATTCGTGCACGTAAAAGTATTGCAATTTTTCATTTCTATTTGTCTTTATTTTAGTTAAACTTTTAGTTTTTAATGCTTTATAATTATAGTTTCTACATATATGTGTAGTAGTTAGTAAGTATAGTATGTAGTTATTAGGTACAATTTTATACGATTTACGTTCCCCTATAAATACAGAAAAGGGCTTCGAAATTTCCCTAACACAAAAAGGAAAGTATAAAATTATTTATTATCTTCGAGCTTTGGAGTTTTTTCGTTTGAGTGCATGTTTTAGTTGAACAAAATCATGAATTAGTATAAGAACAGAAGAATATAAGAATACCTATAGTATTAACTTATCTGTAGTTTACGGACTAAAGGAAGTAAGCATTTAAAGGAGCTTTTACAGTGGCTTTTTTTAAGTTTCGCTACTTTTTAAATGCAATTTTTTACAAGTTTGGTAACAAAAGTACGCCTTGGATTCAAAAACTATAAAGATATTTTTCTACAAACCAGCTTTCAAAACTTTCTTACCCAAATTCCTAAAGAACTAGCTACTGATAGCATAACAACCCCAATCAATAATTTATTAAAGACCTAACTTCGCAGTTTGACTTACCTAAATAATTACACATTTCACTAAAAAATATTAGCCAATGCTACAGAAATCTTTACCCTCCACGCCAACGTGAACTTCTCTAATAAATTTTTGAACAAAAAGTACGTGCATAGATAAGTAAAACGGAAAGTTTAATAAAAATGGCATATAAATGTGTTAGAGATAAGTTTTGTTTTATGTTATCAACTTCATGTCGTCACCTGAAATTCAAAAAGCCGTAACTAACAAAATAAATTTTTTTTTTCCAAAAAAGATCAATCAAAAAGTGAATTTTGTATTGTTTGTTAGTTGCGGCGTTTTGCACTTCAGTTGAATAAATGTATATATTAAAGATTAAAAACCTTTTAACACCTATATGGCTTGCGTAAATAAATTTTGTATATCCTTTTATTGGAAAGGATTACACACTATGTATGTATGTGATATTTGTTAGTAAGTGTTTTAAAGGGAAAATGAATAATGAATACTATGAAAAAAACGTATGTATGTATAGTTATACTAGTAGTAGAATACGAGCAACTAACTCAAGCTAGAGAAAAACTAAAAAAATATATGATTATATATGTGGATTGCATTGTATACGCAAATTAAAAAACTAGAATCGAAAAAGCGCTAATCGAACGAAAATGTTTTTAAATGGAATATAAACATTTTATATTTGTACGCATACAGTTTTGTATAAACTCTTATTATTAGAATAGTAGAAATATAATTTTATGTATGCAGTGTATCTATCAAGATTTGTAGTTAAGTGTAACTTTACGCATTTAGCTTAAGAATTTAAATAAATAAAGATAAATTTAGAAAAAATATGGAATTCATGGCTTTTATTTCATTTAAAAATGAACACTTGTAATGAAAAAATTTCACTCTTGGTAAGAAATACAAAATGTATTGCAGTGCTGTAAACAAGAATGCCGTAAAAATTTTTACGCGGTCCTCCATACTTGAAAAGTGAAATAAAGGAGGCGCTTTCTCAATACAACTGAGGCCCCAGACACATCTTTGCCACTCCCTAGAAAATATACATACATATGTACATTAAACCGTATCGAAAAAAAAGTTCGCCGTACACCTCCTCATATGAAGGGTTTTTAAAAAGCATTTAAAAAAAATGTTTTTGGACAACCCTAGTAGTCGCCCAATTACATTTTTATTCATACCTTCGGCATTTATAGTCGAATTTTAAAGTGTGATACACCAATGTTTTTGTCTCAAGGATGGGGTTTTTCCTCATGTGCTCCATTGTGGTACTTACTTAACAGATTTCAGTTGCTACCACCCTAACGTGCCGCGCTAATGACAGTAAATTAAAGACCGTACAAAATCATTAATCCTTTGCGAAAGAAAAAATTGTTCAGGTAAAAATGTATATGTCAGGGAGCTCATGTATATGTATGAAATTCTCTAACCCCTCGGCCGTGGCGGAAAAAGTGGTTTCAGTTAAAATTTTCACTACCTTTTTCTTGAATACTGAAGGTGCTTTCAGCTGTATCGTATTGGAAATAACATCATCGTTTTATAATTTAGGAGTCTGCTACACCTTAAACCTGCTCATAAAGAAGACATAAGTATATTCCGACTGCATAGCTACTGTGGTTATGATCCTGATCAATCTACTAGAGCGAATACGTACTGGATAAACCTCTACTTTAGTGGAGCACCAGAGGATATAGGATAAATTAGTCAAAACCTGGACTGGTCGCTTTCGTGGGGAAGCTTCGCGGTCCTCTGTTAGCAGATAGAGATTTAAGCAATCTTAAGAACGAAGAAGGTAAAGTACGCGTTCTTAATCCTGGATAGGAGACTCAATGACGATGGAAATTACTTCAGGCAATTATTGCTGGCAGCTAAAACCCAAGAAGCACCATTTTACTATATGTGACCCGGCCTATGAAAAGGTGGCTTATTACTCAAAAAAGAAAGGACTTTCTAGTTTTCACCACGTGAGAGAGCGTCTCAAAAACTATCGAAACCATGCCATGTCATGTTTTGAGTCATAAGCCACCTTTTCATAGGCCGGGTCACATATATTATCTTTTCCCAGTGGAGTTTTTTTTTTCAAAATTCGGAATCTGGACTAAAAGTATTGATTGCAGTCGCTAATCTCTCACATAGAGCTATTAGGAGTTAACTCGATGCAAAGCCCAAGTGAAGCGATTATTATTCTCCAGCTCCCTATTGGGATAAGTGGAACCCTCAGTTTATTTTTTTTTTTCAAGTTTTTTTACTTATTTTAGACCATCTTTTGGATATTTCTAAATACCCATTACTGGTATAATGAGATGCAATTCGCGAATATACCTACGTATGTATATCTTCACTTACAGAGAGGTGGCTGAGAAATCCTTTAATAAAACGTCACAGACTTGCGCCGACCTTTTTGTGGGTTTCAAAGCGCTTTCAAAATTAAGAGAGACTACCTGCTAATTTATCAGGTCACGTAATGTCTCTAACTGATACTTAAATCTAGGGAATACCATATAAATAAAGGATGGCTGTAGGAAAAACCCCTTTTTTCAGATTTCCCGACAACTTTTGACAACACTTAATGCTGAAACTATTAAATCTGTGCGCAATCTCAGTAAGTAACTTTCGCCCACAGTGAAAACAATAGGCAAGATGGGTGCTCAACGCCAATCACAAGTCTCAACCTCGGTCAGACCTGAGTAATAGAGCCAGATTAGTTCGAAAATTGCAGATAAGCACTGTACCAAAAAGAAACTGCACACTTTCTATTTCAAATTTATTGAAAAGTAGTCAGTTGATGATATTTGTTTCAATGCCGTTGGAAATTACGAGATATTTTCATATTATTGCCGCCTTGCTTTTTAAAATAAATTGTATAGTTTTCGCGATGCCACAAATCGAAGAGGAAGTACGCAAGAAAATTGTGCACAAATACTGCACTGAAAGAGGAATTTCGTATAGACAGCTGGCCAAATGGTATAAAGTCAGCGTAAATGGTGTCAAAAACGTGATGATATAGTTTAGTGATACCGCTTCCATCAAAGACAGGCCAAAAAGTGGAAGAAAAAAGGGTGCAAAATCTTGACAAAATGTTACTGGCTTTATAAGCCAAAACAAAACAATGCCCGTGAGAGATTTGGAAAAAAGCAAAAACAAGTGCGTCTATGATACAAAGAGTTTAGAAAAGGCATCATTTGAAAATTTACAAAAAGCAGAAAATACCGAAAAAAGTAAAAGGCACTGAAAGTGGGTAAAACAAGGCTCCGAAATTTGTACGACCGTTTGCTTCGCGACTCCGTTGAGTGCATTGTAATGGACGATGAAACCTATGTCAAAATGGACTCAAGAACGTTGCCAGTTCCACAGTTCTACACAAAACGGAAGGAGAGTACAGTTGGGCAGTCAGTGTCATGCTTTGAAGTGAAAAAATTTGGTGAGAAGATACTAATTTTATACAAGAGGCACTATATCAGCCAAAAAAGAGTGTCTTAATCGCCGCTTTTTGCCATTTTATAAAAACCACAACGTCTCTGCAATATTTTGGCCCGATTTGGCTACATCGCATTATGCCAATTCGACTTTGGCCTTATTAAAAAACAACAAGGTCAATAATGTAGCTAAAGAGGAGAACCCACCAAATGCTCCTGAACTCAGACCAATTGAGAGATATTGGGCAATTGTCAAACGAAACGTAAAGAATAATGGCATAGTTGCTAGAAACATCGCAGAGTTTGAAAAAAAAAAACTGGCTCAATGCAAGCAGAATGATTACTAGAACGGGTGTGCGTAATTTAATGAAGGGGATAAAACAAAAAATTCGGCAAAAATTTAGGGAATAATGTTGCGTTGCAAATTTTTGTTGATAATGTAATGAAATATATTTATCTTAAAGAACAGAAAAGTTCGACACAAAAAATAATAAAATTCGCTGCGTTATAATCTAAACAATTTGTGCAGTTTCTTTTCGGTACAGTCCTTATATGCCCATCATATGAACATTCTGCGACCAACACCACGCTCATCTGAACCCAACCAAAGGAAATCGCTGGCCTCTTGGGACTCATGCCAGAGATGTTGGACGATTAGCATAAAGGACAGCCATGTTGGCGAACATTTGCCAAACACTACCTGGCAAAGATTTCCAAATCAAGAGCTCCCTGAATTGAGTTTTGCAGAAGCTGCTGGGATACAGAGTACGAGAATTCCATGAGAACACCCCCTTGCCACTTGCCACTTCTATCTGGTATTCCCCTTACTTGTGTATGTATTTGTGCAAATTTCTGGTGAATAGTACTGGCAAACGTTTTCCAGAGATACGAAGTAAAATTATTGTTGGAAAACCTTCAAAGTATTTTCTGAATTTTACAGGAAATTCCTCATCCACCCGCAAACCAATACGAGTCCTCTCTATTAAATGTCTCTAATAGAATTTCGAAAATCGCCCGTCAATCATGGATTTCAATTTGCCAGCGCTCGTTGCTATTCAATAGACTATTCGCATTCTTGGGAACATAGAAAATAGTTCAAATGCTGCATAGCTGTTGCATTCAACTAGCTCAAGGTCATTTTTCGCCGTAGCTGCATTTGATGGAAACCTAAAATAGAATGGCAGTTTCAACCAACCCTCGCACGCAACTTTCATGAATACAAAGAATGCCAAGTACAAATAGCATCTGTGATGATCTATGAGTACTGCACCTTAATAAATGTAATGGCAGACGTGCAATTGTTACGGTGAGTGGCGTTGAAAATGGCATGTTTGGCATTCATGAATACAACGCAGTGTTGGGACAGGAGTTGCAGAAAGGAAGTGGTGTGTTTTGGCAAAGAAAATTAATTGAGAATGAAAAAATTTGTTCACTATGAATTTCGCACATTAAATAGGG
>JAPVRG010279247.1:0-12524 GCA_029783565.1 Rhagoletis cerasi
CTTGGATACCCATATTATTATTCACATTGCTCTGAATTTTTTTGATAATTTTTCAAATTTACCATATTCTGGGATTTTACAGTCTTTTTAAGAAAAATCCTGACGTCAGAGAAGAAACCTAAAAGCATAGTTATATTATATCTGACCCAAAGTTTCATGAGTTTATCGATTTTCTCGTGTGTAAAATTTACTGTCGCACAGTGTTATAAATGAATAATAACTTAAGGTTCTCTGTAAAATGGGAAGTACTTTTTGATAAATTTTTTGTTTCATTTATTCTTAAAAGAAAGTCCAGTTAAAAATCGTTTCCACTTTTTGAATTTAATAAAAAACGATCCTTTATCGTACCGTAGAGATTCCTCTTGGACAGTGACCGACCAGGACTCCTGTCAAAAGAGTCGAGAGAGTTGGTGCTTAGCCTGCCTTTGACCTTCTGCAGTTGAATATCGCTCCGGATACGTTTGGCTAAACTAGAGATTAATGGATAGTTTTTGGCAAAACACACACCCACTAACTCTACCATTCAACTTCGACTCATCGATGAATAGGTTTCCAGAGGCTGCCACTCTGCATCCTTCAAAAGGATGTGTGCGGAAAAAGTTCATTGGGAGTCAGCCTCGGCGCGCACGATTCGTTTTTTCAGCTGTTAAGTCGAAGTGTTCAAAGATTGTCGAGTGCTCGTGCGCCGGAGAGAGAGAAAGGAGAAACAAATGCTTCTTAGCCTGATGGCGGAGTGAACTGCGGACGACTTACCTGCAATGTCTAAGGTTACGAGACATAATGTTAAGCGCTAAAGTAGCAGTGGTCCGGATAGGCTGTTGATCTCAAAAAAGGCTGCTCTTTTCACACGTTTTGAACTTCTTAACTAGCATAGACTTTTCTAATGAATTCTACTATGGCCACTGAGGCCATGGATCACAATTGGTTTCTTATAGCTTGTAGATTACCTTTAGAAAAAGGGAGAGAGAGAGATCGGATCTCTACCCATTGGCGTTTCTAGGGTAGTACAGAGCAGCTGACGCCTTTTTTACTCGCTCCTAACAATTTATTTGGCTTTCAGGATAGGCCTCTGATCGCGTAAAAAGAATTGGCTCGGCAGAGAGCACAAGTGGAATGCAGACGAGCAGACGATCGTATTAAGCTTCTGGTGAACAAGATGAGTTTCGTCCCTACATCATTAATACCCTGTTCGCAGTTGGAAAACCCAATTTGGACTAAGTTGA
The DNA here is from genome assembly GCA_029783565.1 of Rhagoletis cerasi. NCBI lineage: Eukaryota > Metazoa > Arthropoda > Insecta > Diptera > Tephritidae > Rhagoletis > Rhagoletis cerasi. The sequence goes on from JAPVRG010279247.1 coordinate 1,224, forward strand.
GGTACCTCTGTACAAGAGAAGATAGTGTGTTCAAAAACAGTCCTCTGACGATGAGTGTCACATGGTAAAGATATGTCTTAGCTCGGCATTCTCTAAAGAAAGAGAGAAAATATGCCCCTTGCGGGTTGCCTCTACAAATCATATGCTGGATAGAGTGACTGTCTAACTCCGTGGTTGAGCAGAAGACGCAATCGCTCCCGAAGTATACAGTTTTGGCCCTTCAATGGGAAGAAAGTTTGTCTGAAAATCTTCAGAGACTCGCGGAAATGTTTCCTGCCTTGGGAATAGCCGTTACGCTCAAAATTCCTCCAAGTCTTCGGGACTGCTCGCATGACACCTCCTTTTTGCGGTTGCGCAGAGATATGCAATCTGGCTCCGGAAACTTGAAAGGCTTAAACGAGTTAAACGCTCAGAGTAGGCGGCTACCGCCAATGCAAACTGGAAAGTCAGAAAAGTCCATTGTGCCAATATCAGTAGTTTTACACAGTTCCAGATTTGTGGAAATTAAATATCGAGATGCGGCTTAAACGATTCATTCCCGCGCATCGCCAAGTTGATCAGCTCATCTCTCAAGTATTCCCTGCGAACAGGAATCGTGGCAGTCTTTGACTTGGTCGCAGAATTTTTTCCATGAATCGCATTAGGTTTCTGATATCTCCTCCTTACAGATACCCCGTCCGATCTTATAGAGAAGTCAATCGCAGTGTTGTTTACTCTTTCTAGTTTTATTAAGCAGGCATCCTGGATTCAGAGTGCACCATCGGCCAGAAGTTACGGCTTTTCGATTGGGAAGTCTGCCATACTTTCCTGATGTAAACTTATTCAACAGATTATCAATCGAGTAGCTCCTGCAGTTTTCTGCAGTTGGGGTCCCAGATCGTTCTCCTTATATTCCTAAAGGGAATATATTTGCGAAAGCTAAGCAAAAGTGGTTGGACAAATCTGTATAGCGTACAGCCTTGGGGATACTACTATCTATGGGTTTGATATAGTGTTAGAATTATTAAAAGCATATTGAATTAACACCCGATATATCATCATGAAATATTGATGCTCACCACATAATTTTTTAAATTTTATTTTAATTGAAATCCCGCAACTTTCGCAAATCCCAAAGTGTGCATCTCTAACATTAAGTTACGTTGCATACATAGGCTCATGCATATGTTAAAATGTATGTGTATATTAACACGTCTACATTCATATGTGGGTAAGCGGATTTCATATTGCTCGTGCACTCAATTCTCTAACCGCAACTCGTTGCATTTGCGCGTATGTATTAACAGTTGCCATGTCAAAAATTACACTTTCACTTTTTAAAATGGCATGGAAAAGAAGAAGAAGAGGAAGGTGGTGCGTTTGTAAGGATATACGTGCATATCTATGTATGTATGTATGTATATATCTAGCATATATTTATGTATACTACGGGCGCCGCGATTGTGCCTTATAATACGCATACACTCGCGTGTTATTTACATTTAAGTTGTTCAGATGACACTACACTGTATAAGAGTAAGTGGCTGAAGCAGGACTTAGCTAAATTAATTCTGTTAGTGCACAAATATTTGCAACAAACAAATTTTCGTTGACACGTATTACATATAATAATATTTGTTCTAAACTAGAAAGTGATTAGTGAATAAATTATTAGGCAAATCAAGTTAGATTTGTGAAATTTCGAATTTATGCATATGTATATATGCAGGGGCTCAGCAAGGAATATATTTTAGTGGGGGTTTTATACTTCTAAAGATATATCAGCGGAAAATACTGAAAATTCGTTTCAGATAATACGCTCTTTAAAATACATTTATGCAAGTTTTATGTACAGTCTGTAATAAATAAATACATACACTTTTTAAAGTTTCATAAATTGCACTTTATTTACATAAAATTAACCAAAAATTCAAACATTTTTAAGAAATATGAGAATTGAAGTCGGTTGTTTTTTGTTTCAAAATTACTTGTTTAATGAAAATTTCTGTATACACAAGATGCGCTTTACTTTCAAAAGTAATAAAAAAAATTTAAAAAAATAATTTTAACAAAAAACAATATATTAATTTCAATCAATTTTTACACTCTTATGTCCATTTTCCTCGATGTTTCAGCACGTTTGCCTAAATTTGTTTCACTTTAGGAGAGAGTTCCCTATACAAATAGAGAAGTGCTAAACCGTTCAATCGTCTTTGTGACACTGTTCTTCTTAAATATATTTTGAGTCTACGGAGGGACCGAAAATAATGATTATATTCAAATTTTCAACGAAAAAAATCAAAAGCTTCAAAATATCGTAGAACGGTTTCGAATATATATATTAGGGTGTGTTTTTTGCGACTATTATTTTTTTTCACTCCCACCTCGAAATTTTGTGGAAAATACCTTAAAAAAAACTCCCTGAAAATTTGAACCCTTAATATTAACATTAAGTACTCGCCCAAGGCGTTCAACGATTTCCCATATAAAATACAGGTAAACTTTGATATTTTTTCTTTAAAACTCTACAACTCAGAGGCATTTTATGGTATAACCTTGGTCAATGATAGAGTTTCTTCAGAATTGAATGCTCTACAAAAGTGTCCATTGCGCCGTAACCCTAACTCCCACCAGCCCGTTAGTACGGGTCACTAAACCCAATTTTTTTATGAAATTCTCGTTTTTTGGCCCCTATCTCGTAAACAACAACAACTGCAGAAAAAATTTACATGACAAATTTGTAGTAAATTCAATTTCCTACAAAAAAGTTCAATACCACCAAATCGCTATCATCGATATTTCTTGAGAAGAAAACTAAAAAATCAGCAATTTCTACAATTTAGCTCAATAATCCATGAAAATTCCACACTACCTCATCTTCAAAACCCCATATTTCTCAATATATTATATAGAATTAAATTTGTTTTGATCAAAAATAAAACACATTTTTCGGGTGTTATTTTTTCTTTCTGAAATAATGATTATTTTGTAAGTTTTATTTTTTAATCAGTAAAGGCAGGGACCGAAAATAATCGTTAAATATGATTTTTATTTTTTCGATCAAAAAATAATCCTTATTTTGTTGTTTTTTCGATCATTTTTAACCGTTATAACGGATACTGTTTTTTTATGACCGCTTTAAATCTTTTATGCTCGAAAAAATAAATATCAAAAACAACGATTATATTTTGATCTAAAAAATAACAATCATAAAATAACGATTAAATTTGATCGAGAAAATAGAAATGAAATTTTAGCGGTTAAATTATGATTTTTATTATAAAGATCATAGCTCTTACAGTCCCTGAGTATAGGTCATAATTTTTTGAGTATTATAATTATAATTGATTAAAAAAATATAAATCGACACATAATTTTTATTTCTGAGCGATACAATAAAACGCAGAGATGTAAAATCTTGAAATGTAATGATTAAATATCAATTTTTTGATAGAACTCATAATGATTACGGTCCCTGCTGCGGAGTGATGAAAATAATCTCTCATTCTCGCATGTTGTTATGGGGAGAGTTACTAGAATGGTAAATAAATTAAATTTATAGATGTATAGTTATGTATATGATTATTAGTATGTGTTTAATTTTTAGCTGATTCGTAGCCAAGATTTTGGGGCGGTTTGAACCTCAAAGGCCACCTCTTGTGTGCGCTATGTATGGTTTATGCAGCCATTCGAAATTGTACGTGTTCAGCTGATTTGAGATTGCCTTTCGATTTGGCACAAATTTAAGGCTTCTATAGCAAATACAACCAATTTAGGGATAAGCTGAGACACTCAACTCCTTTACACAACACTCATGGCGTTTTCTTTTGCCTTATGTGCCTTATGTGGTTGCCTTATGTTCCTTTCTGTACATAGAGGGAGCTTCTGATAATAGCGCCTACGAATCTATCACAAGGACGCTGGTCTAACGAGGCATAGATCTGTCCATTGTCGGGGGGATCGACACCATGCTCCGTGAGTGTGATATCACATCGTCCCTAGGCAACAGCTCCGTGAACATCATAGCCATAATAGGTGCCAACAGAGAGGTGTGCTTACCAGGGACCGTAACGGTTATGATCTTTATAATAAAAACCATAATTTAACCGTTAAAATTTGATTTCTATTTTTTCGATCAAATTTAATCGTTATTCAAAAAAAAATAAAAATAAAAATCAAAAATAAAGATTACTTTTTGATGGAAAAATAAAAATCAAACAATAACGATTAATTTTTCATCGAAAAATAAAAATCATCATATTTAACGATTATTTTCGGTCCTTGGTACTTACTCCTCTACTCTGGTCTCTCGTGGTTGATGAATTCTTAACTAAACTACAGGAAAGTGGTTACGATGCTGTGCGCAGGACTTAGGTCCGATTTCTGATGAAAAAGTTAAACGGCTTTTAAGTTTAATTATGGATTGTTATTTAAATGCCATTTAGCTTTCGTTGTTTTTCAGATCACCTTCATTTAAAGTTGACAAACAGATGGCGCCCTTGTTGTTTGTTCCTTGAAATTGTTGTTGCATTTGTTTGTCTATTTATATTTTGTGCTGAACAGCTGTTGGTTGCTGTTTGGTATAAACGCAGGGTTGCGTATCTCATACTTAAATAGCCAAAATTGGGAATTTAAGTACAGTTTAAATATGTGATCTGAAAATGAATTTTTGAAGTTAATCAACAATCTGTACTTTAATAGCTCATCAGAAATTGGCCCTTAATAATTATTGTGACTTGAAAATTCGGCAGCACTGTATGAGACGTTATGAGTGCAGCTCTGCGTCTGGTATCAAACTGGTGTGCTAATGAGGACCTCAATATAAACCCGCAAAATGCTGTTCTGGTACCCTTTAAAAGAAGGTACAACCCGAACCTTGGCTGCTTGAATACTCTGACGAAGTCAAATATCTCGGGGTTACCCTGGATAAAAGACTAAGTTAACACCAAATTAATGGAATGGCTATACGGAACTATAGTCCGACCAAGTGTAAGTTGTGCCTCCATAGCCATTTCACGTCTAAACAGACTCCAAAGTATGGCTCTAATGTCGCTGATAGGATCAATGAGTACGTGTGCAACCGCGGCCTTGGAGTCGCTCCTAGGTTGGACTCCACTCCATATTTTTGTCAATGTAGCAGCAGTTTCAAGGAATTTGCAAATTCAAAATTCTGACAGTACTTTTAAAAACAAGACACAACACAAAGGTATTTTGAGCAAAATACCAAGTCTAGGAAACTACGAGTCCTCCAACGCTATGCCAAAGGAAATCTGCTTTGGAAGGAAATTCAAGGTCAAAGTTCCAGACCGAGATGTCTGATCAAATGATTTACCTGAAATAGCCATAAGTGATTTACCAGGAGACGATTCCTTCACAATATCCATTGTCACAGGCAAACTAAAATAAATCTAAACTTCAAAGAACATCCTACACATCCAGTTGCATCTAAATAAATGCATATACACCTGTCTAACTTATAAAAAGCGCTTGCGCCCTAACCTCAACGAAAAAAAAATGGCAACAAAGGCTACTTTAGCGTTACAATTTAGTAAGCAAATAAAATGAGCCATTATGTAGTATCAAAATTCATTACGCTCAAAAGCCCACAAAATATCAAAACATTTGCGCAAGTTGTTTCAAAAGCCACAGATAAAAAGCACACTTGACTGCTATGCAAAAGCTTTGTTGTACTCACAGTAGCAACACATTTAAACACACACAGAGAGGTTGGCCTGGGCTTGGCTAGCTACGGTGCTCGAGTGTGTTTAACCTTGTTTGTTGCTGCAGTTACTGTTGTTGTTCTTGTTGTTATTATTGTTGTTGCTCTGATTGCTGTTATAGTGCATTCAGAGCATAAAGTGCATTTGAAATTTAATTAAAAACTTACAAAGTACATTTTATGCATGAAATTGCTTTGTCCGACTACATAGCAAACCATGCCATGTCGCCAGTAGCGTTGCCACGAGCTCGAAAAGAAAATGTATAAATTGCCAAGCAAAAAAAGTATCAAAAAATATCAAAAGAAAATTCAACTAATAATTTTTAAATTTTTTATAGAAAAATGAATACTAAATAAATTTTTAACATTAAATACGTAATATCATAACTTTTACCCTCACATTCTCTTCTTAAAAAAGTGTTACTAGCAAATACATATGTACGTAGCATATACACACATATGTATGTGAGGTAAACTCAAATATTTCGAAGCCAGTTCAGAAATATCTTTATATCCAGCCACAAAATTTTTCAATATTATCCAAAAATATCAGTGACCGAGAAACAAAGGTATGATCAAAACTAAATGTCGTTCTCCTATTTTTGTTTTCAAGAACGCTTAAAAACCCAAACCGAAATGAGAACAAAACTGTCGGGAACATTCTCAATGGAAATTATATAAGAACAAAACCCTGGGGAACATTCCCAAAGAGAACAAAATGCGAACAATACTTTCGGAAACATTTTTAAGAGAACAAACTGGGAACAAACGTTTCGGAACATTCTAGCAAAGAGCAAAACGGCGAAAAAATCCCAGAAACTTTCTCCCGAAGAACATTTTGGGAACTAAAGTCTTCGGAACGTTCTGGCAAGGAACAAAACGGGAACAGAAGTTTCGGGAACAGTTTGGAACTAAAGTCTCAGGAACGTTCTGGTAATGAGCAAAACTAGAATTCTTTATTCTACTAAAATTTAATGGGCTACAAAACTGAATACCTAGAATTTTTCTCAAATTTCTGGATATTCTGGAAGTTAGAAATTTCGATAAAATTTGTTGATTTTTTGTAATTTTTGTAAAAAATTTGATGGCCAAAAACCCGCAGGATTAAGAGAGCTGTAGATTGACACCATCTTCCCTCGGTAATTGACTTGCAGGATATACGACTTTGAGTAGAGCATTTTTCCTGGAAGCTTTCGGCGATGGAGTGGAACTCCTTACAAGTTTGGTCGAAACTTTTTTGGAAGCTCTCAGGGCTTTCTTGGTATTCTGACTGTTACTACGTACCATCATGTTGTCGTCCAAGATTTTCAAACCCCTCAAAGATCCCAATGTCCGTTGTTCATCAGGCATCAACGATTTCAGATATTTATCGATGCACTGCCAACCTATATCGGTCAATGCGGGGGGCTTATGAGACGCTGAATAGTAGAAGTTTAGTTAATTATTTCAAATTTTTTTTAATAATAATAATTATTGTTCTATTTTTCTGGAGAACGTTCTTGAGAGTTTTGTTCTCATTTTGTCCTATTTTAAACCGTTCCCGGGAGATTTGTTCTCTTTTTGTTCTTCACGAAAACGTTGCCAAACGTTTTGTTCCCAGTTTGTTCGAGTTCAAACTGTTCTCAATACTTTTGCTCCCGTTTGGTTCTTTTGTGGGAACGTTCTTTGCATTCATTTCGTTTTCGTGCAGAACTAAACCAAAACCGGAACGTGTTCTCGGTCTCTGAGCAGAGCTCTTTCGCCTTTCCATACAAGGCATATAGAGAGAAATAGAGGATTGTATTTCCCTTGCAAGAGTTACCAAATCAAACTTATATTAAATACATATAAAATTTTAAGACTTTAAATTACATATAAGAAAAAAACCTTTAATTTATACTGGTAATATTATTCATAGTTTTCAAAAATACGTTTCTATCAGGAAAAAGTATCGAAATTTGGCATATGTAAACAAAAAAATATCAAAGTATTAAATCAGAAAATTTAAAAAGAAATGTATCAAAAATGATACAAATGTATCAAAACCGCAACACTGGCCGCCAGTATTCTACCGCCAGCATCAGCCAGCCCTCTTGCCGGCTGGCTGGCATTCTGCTTGGCTGCCATAAAATGCAATCAATGCCAAGAGATAGGGAGAACGCGAGTAGGAGATAAACAAAAAAAGGGAGAGAGAGAGAAAGAGGAGCGCATTAGGATAGAAAGGAAGTGAGAGGAAGAAAGAGAGATGTGAATTTCCGGCATATAAAAGCAAAATTAAAAATGCCTGTGATGCGATTTTGTCTGCGCAACGAGCAACCATACGAATATAAAAATGCATATGCAAGTACATAAATACATGAAGGCAAATAAAGGCGAAATATTTACGGGTGTTGCAAGCTTTGCTATCTATTTACCAATCGGAGCAGCAACAAAAACAAGAAATGTGACAAACACTGTTGCACGCTAATTCATTTGTAGCTCAACCAGCCAGACATGGTTTGCACCGACATTGATTGCAAACGAGCGTCGAGCATGCCAAGCCAACAAGACACATACATATGTGTGTGCAATAAAATTAACAACAAGTTGTTTTTGTAGAAATTACTTTGCACATTCGAGCTGCATGCTGTAACGGCATTTGTGCTGCGGTTGAGGTGAAAAGGTAAATTTTGTGGGTGTACAAAGTAATATCCGTTGCACTTACCACAGCGCACTCGCATAGTCACACACACACGAACATACACACATGCATACCTGCTGCTGCATATCGATAACCAAGCTATTCATAGTTCAACATTATTTTGTGCATTCCCTGCCATTGTTGATGAGTTGATGTGTCGATATCCTGTCACTGTCACAGGTACACGCCCACAAGTACATACAAGCTTTTATTAAACGAAGGATCGGTTCTGCTGCATACTATTTGTGGCATAGAGCTGGCAGGAAGGAGTACATAAAACCTGATGGAAGTATTTCAGTGCGTTATTGGCGATATTTGAAACAACTTGTGTGTATATGAGTATCTACGTGAATAAACTTGAATAAACTTGAATATGCATGAAACTGTCTTCTTTGGTTTTTGCATCCTTGCATGTACGTACATATGTAGCATGTAAGCCCTTGTATGCGCGTATGGTAGGGCCCACCTGTCAGTGCCAAATTGTTTCCTCCGTATACTTTTGCATCGAAAAAGTCACTTAAAAGCCCTTTAACTCAATTAAGCATTCACCTTCCGTTGCCATTTTAATGCATATAAACAATTGTTGCTCATACGCCCCCTCGCACAGCGGCACATTGCAAAGAGGAGTTAAAAAAAGGGTGAGTAAGAGAAAAACAGAGCATTGGAATATAGAGCAATTTGTTTGTAAATAGGAGATTCCTCTTTTTTATATTTTATGATAGTGAAGGCCACAAAAGCTTGGACTACTTAAAACCTCTTTCCCTCAGATCTCCGGCATATCTATGGACTTTAATAGAATTAAAACCTTTCGTCTCCAAAATTAATTTTGAATATCATTATTTTAGGAGAAACTGCAAATCTATCAACTAGGTATTGGAATGAGTGAAGCAATGTAGATATGTAATTGAATGAGTCTTTATTTGATTGCAGGAAAACTTTATTATTTAGAACTCAGCTACTAAAGTTCGTGGAAATGAGTTATTCCCTTAAGGTATTAGCTCTTTCTTGCATATACATACATACGCGTATTTCCATGCATCCGTACGCGATATTTATACGCTTGTGGAGTGCTATGAATCTCACAAAAGTAGAAGTTACTGAAAAAAAAACAAGATTAGAGTTATGTTTCAATCATAGGGTGGTGTGGTTAAAAAAATAAAATGGGCAGCCTCGAAACTTTGGTGTCGAATATGGTCATAACGTACGGGAAAAAATTGTAAGCGGTTTAAGGCAAATATACAAATATATGCGAAAGTATGCGAATCATGGCAGTTGTTCTTTTATTTAAAAATTCCTTAACTAACCTAATGAGGTACCTTTAAAATTCTTTCATATTTCAAAAGAGATTATCTCTGGTTAGTTTTATATAAAAAAAAAATTATTAACGTACGCGACAAATTTTCTCTAATACAATATTTAAGTAATATATCGCACACCATCTTCAAAAGAGTAACAACTCAAAATTTGTTATTTTGGAATAATACGCCAAAAATGCTCACAAACCTTTTATTTACCGTTCAGCAAAAGCTGCAATGAAATTTTATTTTAATTTGTTAAAAAAAAATCTAATGTAAAGTCTTCCTTGCCCATATGATTAACATGTGCTTGGAAATAGGTTTCGCGTTTTATGGCAAACGGGTAATTTAAAGTTGTGTCTCTTTTGAAGATGGTGTGTGATATATTGGACGTTTCACGTCCACCCGCCCTGAGCTCTGTACAAAATTCTATGGGACGGTTTACAAATATTAAGGTCTTAAAGTGATCGTCTAGATGTCGCCATTCTTACTGACATTTTACTCATACGCCATGTAGATATGTTCGATTTAGACTTTTTCCGCGATAAATGGTTGATGGATCCGCCATTTTGAATTTTTAAACTCTGATTTCAGGTCAGTAATCAGCGACCTTAAGAACACCCGATTGTAAAGTTTCCAGCGAATCTAATCGATTTTAATTTTTTTGCCGCCATATTGGGTCCAACATTTTGAATTTTTCAAACTTGACTCCGGATTCGTAATTAGCTATCCCAAAACCCTGGCAGAAAAGGTTTCACGCGAATCGGATCGTGTTCAACTTTTTTGGCCGCCATATTGGATTCGCCATTTTAAATTATTAAAATCAGGCTCCATATTTGTAATCACCAACCCCTAAATATAAGAAACCGCTGTTAGTGTTTCTTTTTTAATGTTGGGTTCACCAGAGGCACAAAAGTTGTAAAGCAAAATCAAATTATTTAATTAGTTACAAAACCAAAGACAATACTTAAATTTATACGCATTTGCATATCTGATAGGGTAACTTAAGATGTGTCAAAAAAAGATCAGTGAAAAAAAAAATAAAAAGTAAACCAATGTATTTTGTGGTTGCAAGAAGTTTATATATTTTTTTTCTCGTACAATTTAAGCGGAAAATAAATAAAAAGTCAAGTAAGTCAATATAACTTTTTACAACAGGGGCATACATATACTGGTGGCAGAAATAATATTAACGCCTTATTTTGATCACTTTTGGCTATACTTCTTTCATTTATTTAATGTTCGGCCATTCGGCCAGACGACACATTTTAGTACAACCTTTGAAAAAGGCAGTTATTTGCTTATTAGAATTACAAAATTTTTTATTTGTACGTATAATTTTCTTGAAAAGTACATAGAAAACGAACAGAATTAAACTGGATGCCCTGCAAAGTATTTATTAGATGGTTGTTGTTTATTTATTTATTTATTTATTTTAGTTAAATACATTAGCGCATTAAGATTTAATCTTTTATTGCGCAATACGAAGAACAGGTAATACATGTAAATATTAGAATAAAAGCAAACAGTAACAAAAATATATGTAAAAACAAAAATAGAAATATGCAAGTATGAATAAAAAGTTTTTATATAAATGTAGCAACTAGAATAGAAACAGAAATTGTATAAATCTTAGAAAACTAATGAGA
>JAPVRG010279259.1:11290-21434 GCA_029783565.1 Rhagoletis cerasi
TTTTTCATTAATTATTATTTTTGCGCTGACTGTCGCTTGCTTTTACTTGGCTTTTGCATGCCACGCGAACAATATTTGTGGTTGTTTTTCTTGTATCTATTGTTGTTCTTGCTATTATTAATTCCATTTTCGTTGTTATTACATACATCAGTAGTCCATTTGTTTTTCGTTTTTTTTGTTTTGTTTTCTTTGTCTCTCAGCAGCAGCAGTCAACAAACTATCTGCGTATCCCGCACCCCAACTGCACTCACCTCACTTCAGGACCCACCGCCCGCCCTGCAACCGCCGCTTCCGCCATACTTTTGATGCCGGTACCTGCGCGTTTTGTTGCTTTGTTGTTCCAGTTTATTTGTTTGCTTATACGAATTGGATTTTACATACATACATATGTGTGTGTGTGGGGGAATATAACCATCTGTTTGTCTGTCGATGTGCTGCCGTTCAACTATTTATCTGTCCAACGCTGGTTACCGGCTGCTGCTGTTTCTGTTTTGTGTGTGTTTTTGTTGCTTTTATTACTACATTTGTTTATTTCGTTTGTTGTTGCTGCTTGAGCTGAAGCTTTCTGCGCTCGTTCACTCGCTCACTGTCGCGGTCGTTGTGGTCATTGCGAAGACCTTCGAAAACGTTTTGTGGTTGGTTAAAAGCACATTTTGCCATTCGCGAATCGTAGCTGAACAACAACAGCAGCAGTAACAACAACATTTGCAATAACAACAGCAAAACAGCAATAAAAACGTGACACGAGCAACAATCATTAAAGCGACTAAAACAAAATGAAAACAACAACAGCCAACATATCAACTGACATCGACAGCAACAGCAACAGCAACAGCAACAACAGCAACAAAAGCAGTCAGCAGCAGCTACCAGCAAACACTAGTATTATTTTTTATGTCTCAACAAATATTACAAAAAAAGCTGCTAAAACAACCAGTTGGCTAGCAGTTCGCTGCTGTTGGTTGGCTGTTCGCTTTGTTGGCGGAGTAACTGTCAGAAAATGAAGCCACAGCGTATTTGGTGAGACGCAAGTGTGGAGGCGGGATGTGGTGGTGGTGCGGCTGCTGTTGCATTGGTATTAAAAACTACATCGAAACAAAATTAAAATGAAATAAATTATTTGTGTGCGCCATCGTCGTAAAGCAACACTAAAATTGTGAATAAATAAAATAACGGCAAATGAGAGGAATGCCGGCGTAGCTGGACGGAGGAGGCAGTACACAGTTTTGTGTATTTGGCAACGAAGGAATTGATGAATGAGTAAATATTGCAAAATTTGCTATTGGTTATGGGAAATATTTGAGAATTTTAAACTTTTGTCGGGAGTTGGGAAAAACATAAATAATGAAGAAATTGATTAGGTTGGACGTTTGTCCTTTAGCATGAGTTTACCCGGAGGCTACAGAGCACCCTGAATGAGGCTCAGGAAAATACTTATGCATATCTACCCCTTCAGGTTCTTAAATCATTCCATTTCTCTGGCGAATCTCAACAGGCCAGGTCCTCGAAGAAACGACTCCCGGCACCGAAGCAATGCTGAAGGAATACTACTATTACCGCTTCCTTACAGCTTCTAGAAAAATATTTAAATGGTTGTTTAAACCAGATGATCGTAGTGTCAATAGTTCAAAGTCATTTGAGAAGCCATATGTTCAGTTCGGCAAGCTCTGCGTTTTAGCTTCTTCGAGCGATTGATGTGATTATTCTACCTGTCGTGAGTATATGTTCTGGCCTTCTATCATAATTTCTATTAGCTTGAATATCAGCGGAGCTTGTAGTTGTATTTGTACGCGATTCCTCAAGGCTAGACTCAGCGACTTTCCTGTAGTAGCTTTGTGGCTCAAGATATTCGACATTATTCACCATATATTGATTTAGTCATTGTCGACCTTTGGAACTTAATCGCAGCTTGACTGCCTACAGTGGAGGTGAGTTTCGAAGGAGGGCGGTCCAACTTGCTTCTAAACTTTGGTAAAATATCAAAGAATATAGGAGACTCAGTTTGCATAAGCTGCCCAGGCAAGAAAAAAATATTTCACTTGAATGCCCAACAAACCAAAGCAATAATAAGTTTTGAAGCAATAATTAGTCACGCCACAAGAATTTATATGTCGCTTTGCTATCCGATGAAACTCTTGGGAGCGCCAGTTACCTACCACTGAGTTAGGTTAGGTTGGACGGCAGCCTCTGTGGGACTCACTTAGACTCAGGGTTATCTGTAATACTGCATGACGCTTACAGTTATCACCATTCCCCTATAAATCACTTTGTGCTTAGCAAGAAAGTACATAAGCTCTTATTATCCATTACTTTGAGGTCACCAAAATCATCGAAGAATTAACTGCCAAGAGCTTTTTCTCTCCGTTTGGTATGGTATCCTTTTCGTCCTCGTCCATGCAGCTTCTGCAGTAATCTTTCTAGGATGCGCCCAGTCTAAATGCATGTAATCCAATCAGACAAAGCCCGGCAATAACTCCAATTACGAAGCGGATGTCTTGCCTCCTTAGGTTATGTAGAGACTTAGTGCGTTGGTCATAGATGGCTGGCCAAAGTTTTCTGGAAATATGACTGGTTAGTTCCACTTGCCAGCTTTCATTCGAAATTTCAATGAATTTTTTATTCAGTAGAATTTTACATATTTTCAGGGGGTATCCCTTATTTCTGCATCACACAATGTCGCTCGATGACGCGCAAGTTCGTCAGCTTTACAATTTCCCTTAAAGTCGGAATGGCCAGGGACCCAGACGATGGGTGTGCGGAATATCTCAGGCATGTCATTACGGGATCGGTGGCATTAAGCAACTACTTTGGAAGTCAGCGACATTTTTCCTAGGGATTTAATAGCCGCCTGGGCTGTACCAGTGGTGCGGGTTTTGAGATAGCCATCAGCTCCACAATAGTCAGGAATGCGGAAGCTTAAAGATATACCTAATTGTTCCGAATAAACCCCAAATAAACCCCCCCCCCCCCTTATATTTTAACCAATTTTGACCCAACTTTCCCTGATGGTATCCGATCCCCATTCTTTCATGGTCATGAACTTGGTGTTGGTGGCTGTTGTCTTCATGGCTCCTCAGTAAAGAAGCCAGCGTTTACCTTTTTCTTGAGAGCATCTCATCAAACTACTACACCGTAGAAAAGAATCGGCGTTACCATCGCAGTATACATAGAACCAATGCTACAAAAATGGGTACCAGACCCCAACTTTTTTCCGATGACTGCACGGTCTAATATGGCTTCCAACTTTCCACATATTTCCAAGAAGATGGATAAACAATGTTTGATGCAAAGATTTATCGAATCAAAAATGAGACTGTGCAGAGCCGTTGGGCAGCTTAAAGCTTCAAATCCACTATTTCTCTGATAAGGGTGTCCAATATGCACTGAAGCCAATGGGTTTGATGTACTAAGATTCACCCGCTTTGGGCATGAATAAAACTTTTACGTGCGTCCTTCTTTGTGCTATATAGGCGAGGCTGATAGCCGCTCTATAAATTATTTTTAATTTTGGAAAACTTTTGGAATAATAAGGTCCATTGTTTTCTGAAGGTCGGTAGGCAGCCTTACATCGATCTCAGTTGACTTGTAGGTGAGAAGCTGCAAATAGCTTACTTAATGCTGCCATTAGAAATAGCGCTAAGGGGCAATCATTTGTAAATTATTCACTAGCCTGGTGTTGGAAAAATCATGAAAGTACGTCTGCATAAGGTGTTCAAGCATTTCTGAGTTACTGCTCGTTCATACGCATTACAACCTATAAGCACGTAGCTGGAGAAGTAGAAAGTTCCTTGCAAAAACACTTCCCTCCCCTCTTCCATCTAACTTCAGCCGATCCTCAAATATGTACATATTTATATAGCCTCACTAGAATTTTGCTTCACCCATTACAGATTTCTTAGGGTTTATTTAGAGGAAAGTGGATGGAGAAGAATCCACTTTAAACTCATCCTGGGCCCGAATCACGACATCCGTGATCGAATAAAACTCGATTCGAATCAAATGAAATAAAATGACAGCTGTTTTCTCTCCGTAATGTCAAAACGATGTTTCGAATCGAATTTCATTCGATCACGGATGCCGTAATTCGGGCTGTGGAATATGGATTTCGGTTGAAATCATTATTTAGATGTTTGAATTATAATACTTGAGACTAGAGCTGTTAAATTTCTATTACAATTAGTAATCATTAATTTTTTAGCATTTTTTAATTTTGATGAGTATTTTAATTTTCTTACATAACCCAGCAATTAATAATTAATTATAACTAAAAATAATCAAAAATAATCATGATTAATTGCCATTAAAAAAATAATCAAAAATAATCAAATAGTTATAAATAATTAAATAATCAAAACTACTCAAGTATTTTTTTTTTAATTATTTGATTTTAATTGTTTGATTATTTTAAATTTTTATGATTGTTTTAAATCCTTTGATTGTTTTTGATTATTTGATTGTTTTTAACTATTTGATTATTTTTAATTACATGATTATTTTTTATTAATTTTTCCAAATAGAGGAAACTATGTTTCGCAGGCAAATTTTCATAAGTTAGTATTAAAAATTAGCAAATAAAATAACAAAGCAATCAGTGTTGTTTTTTTTTTAATTTTTTTTTCGTTTTTGTTATTATACTTTTGCATTTATCTTATGTTACTGTATTGATTCTCACCAAATGTATATTAACTGCGTTGTAATGTATTATTCATAAAATTGAAAACAAAAACCAAAAATAATTAAATAATTTTATTAATCTTATAATTTAAAAATCCAAAATAATTGAAAATAATCAAATAATGAATTGAAAATAATTAAAAATAACAAATTAATCATGTAATTAAAATTAATTAATTAATTAATTTTTTTTTTTAAGTAATTATTTATTAATCATTAAAAAGGTGTAAATAATGGTATTTAATCATTAAACGGTTACAAAAAAAAACATCATTATGATTATTAATCATTATTTAACAAATCTGCTTGAGACTAATTTTTCTATCTTAGCGGGGTTTTTCTTTTTTTCAAAGCGAAAGAACTCTTACTCTGCTAGATTTTCAACAATTTCGTGGCAGAGTTTTGGTAAAAATAAAAAACATCTGGAGACACACGATTTAAATTTGGCTTTTTTCATTGTTTTATGTAAATATTCTTGCATTGATTGTCGGAAATGATATGACAGTTTCAGCTTTTACGACATACAATTAAAATTATTCTGCGTAGTTTGTTAATTAAAAACATGCATTAATTTCAATCTAATTGGAATAGAGAATACTGACAGAAAATAAAATGTTTATAAAAATTTTTTATGTATAAAAATATGAGTACAGTCACATCAACACATTTATGTATAATTATATTTATTTTCGTATTGCTTTCATGTCCACTTCATTTCTAGTATTTAATCCCCGAATTTGCGCATATCTCCCATACACTTATGACATTTTAATGCATTCCAAAAATAGTTGTAGTTTTCTACATTTAATTTACATACATACGAACACGCACTACAAAAAAGTCCCATTTCTGTAGGAAAAACTTTCATTTCCATTTTAATTTCAAATTAAATTAGTTTTTATACTACTTTTCGTTTATGCAACACACTCTTTACCCAAAAATTGTGTACAAAACTTCGAATAGCCATTTACATGCACACACTGATACTGTGTATCAAGTGCAAAAACAACAGCAACTACAAAAGCTTCACACAGAAAATGCATAGCAAATTATTATGGCAGAAAAAGAAATAAATATCTAACAAATTCTGTTTCTAAATCCTGCTACTTTTCTCTGCCCGCTTGCAGCGCCCACTTATTCCACTTCTCTAGCTCTCACTCACTATCTCTCGCTCTCTC
The DNA here is from genome assembly GCA_029783565.1 of Rhagoletis cerasi. Lineage (NCBI taxonomy): Eukaryota > Metazoa > Arthropoda > Insecta > Diptera > Tephritidae > Rhagoletis > Rhagoletis cerasi. The sequence goes on from JAPVRG010279259.1 coordinate 17,143, forward strand.
TCTTTCCACCTCTTTCACTCCTGCTGCTGTCATTTCTGCATTACACTTTGCTCATTTTTAATATGATTACTTTTCTGTATAAAATTTCGTACTTATTATTTTGAATTTGCATTTTACACAGCCACTGCCACTGCCACTTTGCACATTTGTCTGGCGCGCTGACATACCGGCGTACTGACATTGAATGTCGCCAACACTAAACGAGGAGGAGAACACACAGCCACAAACGCCTGCGCACACATACCAGCTCAGCCTCATCCTTTTAACCCACTTAATGTTGGACTTTCTAATTCACTAATACACGCTGCTGACAGCTTTTTGGGCACTGAGCTGGTGAGACACTGAGCTAGTTGCAGCTTAAAGACAAGCAAAAGGCGGCCAAGGCATTGGCGAGTGTGTAGCAATGAAGTTTTGAGGAGTGTTGGCTATGCATGTATCTGGGTGTGGAGTGTTGCATACAATTTTGCGCAAATCCTTTTACTCGGCAAATCCCATTTATTACAAATTCAGCTAACACACACACACACCGTAGCGTCAGCTGCCTTCCTCGAGACTTTCTTAGGCGGCGCCCAACTACCTAAGCCCCAATCACATTTTCTACAAACACTGCCTTGCAACCACCAGCCAACTGCTGGCATTCATTTGGGTGTATAATTATCATTCAACACTAATTCGTAATGTCCATTTCCAACGTTTTTCGAAAAGTAAAGTTTTGCAAATACTATTCCGAATCCTTGCTTCTGCTTAGCAGAAAATTATGTAAGCCTCCTTTAGACGGCTGCAGTTCAACTCATTCATTTTGAAATCCCTTTGCCATGCACCCATTCTTTTCTCTTTGCCAGCCTTCCCGCACTACTGTTTGCATATTTAGTGGTGTCCTTGCATTTCATACTCATTTTGCAAAACTTTCGCATTTACTTAATTTTGTTTGGTCTAAAATTCGGAAAAGGAAGCCAAAGCTAGCAGGAAAGCAGGCAGACATGAGGTAACATTATTATTGCTACAGTCACACGTACAAAAATACCTACATAATAGACGCCCCTCTACCGCCCTCAACTTCGCCTTAGCAAACTGATTACCTCGCACTTGGTGAGCAGCCCACTGCCACTCCCAGTCTCCCTCAAAGCTCGGTGGCTCTGTTCATATGGCATATTATGTCGTAAAATTTTACAATGCTCATTGCTGGTCTGATTATGCATGCATATTCAAAGATGCTCCGCCACCCCTTCTCGCCTTTTGGGGGGAATGCTTACGAAAGCTATTGGTTGCGGGCAAAAGAATGCGGTCCGAAATGTGGCTTTCACTGCTCGTAGAGTTGCCCAAATAATTTGGTACAATAGTAAAGAAAGCACATGCTATTTAAATGAAAAAAATTAGAGATTTCGCAGATGAAACAAAATCGGTAATTTGAAATGAGTATTATTAACAGACTATGGAAAGTCTATGTCAGGATTGAACTGCTGATAATACTTGTTGGGAATCAGAATCGAAGAGCATAATTAGGTAGATGAATGAATGACGGTTGAATCTGAGCCTCATCGATAACTAATTTTTCACATGTCAACGGCTTTTTACCTTAACCTTTACAATACAAATGTATGTACATTAGGGCGGGCCAATTTTTTTCGACATCGTTCCTAGCAGATTCGGAGTCTACATAAAATTCTAAGAAAAAAAGCCCTTTTAAATTTTAAAAGAATATATCTTTAATTAATACTAAGTCAATATGCATACTAATATTTACTAAAGTGTTACGAATGTTATATTTTTAATACAATATGAAAAAAACAAATATAATTTAAAGGAGTGACACACAATGGCTAGAGTCGTCGCCTGTGCGTATTCTTTCACATACATATATATTGGCCGTTATTACCATTATATATTTCTCATCCACTCCTTTATTTCTTAGCGAAAATTTTAAATCAAAATGTGACAAGTTTTAACCGCTGATACAGTACAGGCAGCAGTTTAAAATGGGTAATTGGGTAAACTTAATAAAGAAAATATATTCTCTGATTAAATTAATAAGCCTGCCCGGATAACACAAAATCCTAAGCTTGATTAACATTTGGTGTTATACAAGTTTTATAAAGCTCTACTTGTAATCAGGTAAAGTGCCGAAAAAATTATAAAAAGGCCTGGCATTATTATTCAAATTTTATTTTTCCTGTTCCGACGAATGATCAATACATTAGTGGCATTTTTTTTGTAAGCGAACGTGAAAAAAATGCTCAACTCGGTTAAAATTTCCCTTCAGCTACAAAAGCATCCCTGTTGGCATTTGCTACGAAATATGTGATTAGTTGAATGCGATTTATACACAAAAACCAACTGAAATTTTGCAATTTCGCGAGGTATTTGTGTAATATATATATATTTGTTTAAAGTATTCATCAAATACATAAGGAAACAAAAATTTCCCAAGTACTTTTTCATCAACAATTCACAATAGAGCAGTTTTTTCACTTAACAACACTACGCATCAGGTCGCGTATTTTTTAACCGACCTGGCTGAACTCGCATAAATAACCGAGTTTGTGTTGTTGCTTTGCATGTATTTCGTTACTTTACCGAGTGTTTTTTGGAGCTCGGTTAGAAAAAAAATTCACCTATTATAAAAATACACCCACTTACCAAATTTCATCCGAATATCTCGAAAACTGAGAGACTAGATTCCATACAAACAGATACACAGGTTGCAACTGACTTTGAACAAATACTACTAGAGAATATGCCTCCTGCTACGGACGATGAACTTCAGTGTGAATTATCTACGGATGTGAAGAACTTGTACAAAATGGCTAACGCAATTTCCAATGGTGTATGTGTACGGTACTCTTAAATTTTTATATGAGAATTGAAGTCGGTTTTGTTTTTTGTTTAAAATTTACTCCAGTGGCCATAGCTTCTATAAAGGAGTCGTAGGCCATATTTTTTTGTTGGTTCAATTGTGGAACATTTGTACCAACTGCTTCGGCTAATACTTCGCCATTTGTTCTCTTTTTATCTCGAGGTTAAGTGCATTGTTCGATGGGGTGATATCATTGCCAAACATGATAATACTTTGTTTTTTCTATCAATAAACACTGACTTGACGGAAATACAGTATTCCACATTGATGTGAGCCTCAAACGCTTTAAATAATATAGGCGAGTATGACTTTTAGTTTTTACTGCTCAGGTAGGTCGCAAGTCTATTGAAAATATTTCTTAATCAAAAATGTTTCAAATACCTTTCGTTTGGTACCTGTATTATAGTACATACTTTATCTTATCAACTTAATTGAATTAGATTTTCGAAATTGGTGGCAACCCGACTCAAAAATATTTTCAACAGTAAGATTTCTTAAACCTTTTTCATTTGATACCCATATTGCAATATTTAATTTATCTTACCAATTTAATTAAACAGGTGGCAACCCCCCTCGAAAATATTTAACTGTAAGCCTTCATAACCTCTTTCTTTTTACCCACATATTGTAATATCTAATTAATCTCATTAATTTACTTGTACTGAAATTTTTAAACAAGTGGCAACTCTCTAATTTTTCTTTCTGAATTTAACCATCCGGATATTATAAAAAACAAACCACAAAAAAATATTAAAATCGGTCAAGTCGTTTTCGAGTCTTAGCGAGACTAACGGACAGCAATTAATTTTTTATATATAAGATATCTCCTTTTAAAAATGCGCAGGCTCGAAATTGACTTTAGCGCTATGGTCTGGAGGAATTTTTTTCTTAGAATTTCATGAAGAATCCGAATATCAATCCATACAAATTTACCCGACCTAATGTACATATATTTATATTGTGAAATTTTTTAAGAACCTTCCCTGCCAGCATTTTTTATCTCGGAAGTCACTTATTCGATACAAAATTTCTGTGAAAATCGTCGCCGCTGATATCGCTATTTTTTCGTCTTTATGATACGAAAGCGATACTCGCTAACAATGAAAGTAACTTGTGCGAGGAAGTCAGGCGTGTTAAAGAAGAGTCTTAAATATTTGATCAAATGTAATGGGAATTTTGGGTTACTTTCGAGTTTGCAATCATAGCCGAAGATTTACTTATGCCACTTTCATCATTCTGTTTTCGGCTTAGATTACAAGCTCAACGAAATATTTAAAAAAGCAGTAGCAAAGATTTATAGTAACAAGTAAAGAAGTCTAAGTTCGGGTAAAACCGAACATTAAATACCCGGCGCACGTATGAAGCATCGTTTTTTTCACGATTCTGGTTACTCGTTAATATATCATTGTATATATCAATTTTAGGTCAATAAGCTTCA
>JAPVRG010279329.1:12561-30176 GCA_029783565.1 Rhagoletis cerasi
AGAAATTGTAAAGCATCGAATCATCTACATACGTATCGATGTTACTCCCCAAAATTTGTATCCCTACATATTAACAAACAACTTTTCAGTGGAAATATTAGTAACGTATCGTCATGGAATGATACTTCGGCTGAGAAAAAAAAAACAGGAAAGATTTTGCATTTTATTTTTTAACATTTTGTCATTTCATTGTCTAATACACAAGGACGTCTTTGTATTTGAGGGGGAATAACTGGCGTAACTTTGCAAAGGCAGTTGACACAGGCAAAGGCAGTTGACACAGTTTCTTGGTCTCGGCCTAAATTGGGCAAACGGTTGTAATGCGAAATAAAAAGAAGACTTCGTGGCAGTGTTCTCACCTTTCCTTTTAGAGTTTTAATGTAGAACAAAAATTCAACATTTTTAAGGTTTAACATACAGCAAAAATCTCGAAAGATTATTAATTTTCCTGTCTTCCTTTTTGCCACTTATTTATTCGCTACTATTAAATTTATTCATACAAGTGTACAAGTATATGTATGTACATACATATATTAAAACAAACATCAAAGATGTCTAAGGATGATACTCCAACGTAAGTAATAAAAAGTTATTGTAAATCTAAATTTATAATTTCATCAACTTTTTGCTCGTCGCCCCAGGATGTGGCTCCACTCGTCATCCTGGCTTTAGCCAATTGGTAGTGGCACGTGCGGCAGTGGATTACATTGTGCTGCAAAGCTCTTCGCTACATTGCAGGGTTGATCGTCCTTCCACATCTTAGCGGGACAGTTGAGGAAGGTTTCGGCGTTTACACAACTGTACATTATGCTGGCAAAAGGTGAGCAACCCATCGGCAGTTTGGCGTATGTTTTGATACCCATTGCTGCCATGTGGCCCTTGACTGTTGGCAATTGGGAAAAGAAAGAAGTAGAAGGTGTGTTTTAAAGAAAGAACAATACGAAAGTGTACTTGTTTTTATAAGCGTAGAATTGATATTGAAATATTAAATTTAATTTCCTTCGCAAGCAAATGTCAGATTTTGTCATGATATCTGGTTATGAATACATACGTACACTGCCGGAAAAAAGTATTGGCACAGCGAATTTTGCACAATATTTATTCTAATATTTTTACGGTAATTTTTTATAAAAACATGGTTCATTCTACAACAGAAAACATAGAAATTAAATCTCTAAACTTTGTGCAAAACTCAGGAAAATTCAACAAATTTTCGTCCAAATTTGCAACTTTCTAATCTGATTTTTAAAAAAAAAATTCCAAAAATCAACACGATTTTCTAGCAACTTCAAACTTGCACTTTGTTATATTAAAATTTAATGGGCTACAAAACTTTATATCTAGATTTTTTTTTTTAAATCAGATTAGAAAGTTGCAAATTTGGACGAAAATTTATTGAATTTTCCTGAGTTTTGCACAAAGTTTAGAGATTTAATTTTTATGTTTTCTGTTGTAGAATGAACCATATTTTTATAAAAAATTACCGGAAAAATATTAGAGTAAAAATTGTTGCATATATTGTGCATAATTTGCTGTGCCAATACTTTTTTCCGGCAGTGTACGTATTTTTAGTTTTTCTCAATTTGTGTTTACATTTATGTAAGTATTACATACTATTGTCCAGGCAAGTCTCGAAAGAACGCACAATCTGCTCCACAATATCCTTGTCGCGTTGATTGACACTTTTGTTAAGGAATTTTTTGACATTTTCCATATTGAGTTCATTTTCGACCATAGTACCTGTCTCACGATAAATACACTCCGGATAGCACTGCAACAGCGAAGATATAGATATTTAAATTCATTGTAAATGAAATGTTGAATTCTAACTGCGACTCTGCTTAGTATTATGGCACATGTAAATTGTGTGAGTGCAAGAAAGGACTTACAACGTGGGCATAAGCTGGATATTCAACTTCTGCTGCATTCGGATTGTTTTTACTCTTTTCATTTTTGTTATTTTCATTTTGGCTGAAGCTGTCTTTTCGTCTCAAAGTCGTGGTTTGCGATTTGAGTGCGTTGATATAAGCATTGCACTTTTTGGGCACTTCACCCAAGTTGATTTCTGGCATACGACAGCAACTGTGAATATCCTGAAGGTACAACGAAAATTAATTTATATAAAAGATTTCGCACTCAAATTGTTTGGCTGTAAGCATGTCATTGTGGTGAAATAACTTACAAAATGTCCCAAATTAGGTGGTTCCGAGCAATTGAAGGCCGCAGCGTGGGTATAGGGCTGAAAAAGAGACAAATGAAATTAGTCCTAGAATTTTATAAATACATGAAATAAACAATGAAAATCTTTAGCGTGGCTCGGATCTATACACTGAGAAAAAATAAGCTATATCGCCCATGTTTGTTACTAAAACAAAAAAGGACTTTGACGCTCGCACATTTTTTAAATGTGTACCGAAGTTATAAACCTCCTAAAGCAAGTTGAAATATGGCAATGATATTAATAGTTAAGCTAAGCAGCATGAGATATGGGTGAAACAATTAATATGTGGTTGATAGTTTATAATTTTTTAAAGTCTAAGTGAACATTTTGGTGGCCGCCGAGCCCATTGGTTAGGGATGCGCACCAACCACAGATCACCATCCAAAAAACGTAGATCGCTGCTCAGCGGGCAATGAAAACCTCTTGGAGGTGGCTTGAAGCTGTAGTTTCCTCCACTTGTGTGACAACATCAAGGCGCACACCGCAAATTGGAGGAAACTCTGAGAAGCAGTTAGCGAAATTTGCGAAATGCCAATTGGTTTTTTATTTAGTGAGCATATTTTAATGTTAAAAACTTGTCTCCAATTTTACCCGAAATTTTAGAAAATGAAACATATAGCAAAACTCCAATAGCTTTACGCAATTTACTTATTGCCTCTTATGAAACGAGTCGAAATTGCTTTTTGAAATGTTCTTCTGTTTACATAGGTACATATGTACTTGTACAGGGTGGCGCCGAATGAGCTATATGATTTGAATTCTTTATAACTGTTTTAATTATTATTTTTTCATTTTTTTTGTTTTTTTCAGAAATTTGTGAAGAAGACTTGGGGAATTAATTATGAATTATTACACGATCGAACACAAATAATTGAATTTTATTTTTTCCAAAAATCCAGACTTTATTCACAATTTGGTAATGAGCGATGAAGCCCATTTTCTATTAAATGGGTATGTCAACAAGCAAAACTACAGGATTTGGGCTACGGAAAATCCAAGAGCAGTGCATCAGCGAGAATTACACCTACTTAAGTGTACTGTTTGGTGCGGTGTATCCTCCGAAAGGATAATTAGCCCATATTTTTTTGAAAATGAAAGTGGTGTCTCAATCTCTGTCAACGGTGCTGCATATCGCACGATGTTGGAAAATTTTATTAGGCCAGCTGTGAAAAACCATCCAAACTTGTGGTTTCAACAAGATGGAGCCACAGCACATAATGCACGTGCCTCAATGGCTTTGTTAAGGGACATATTCGGCGAACGCATTATTTCGCGCACAAGCGATTTTAACTGGCCTCCACGTTCACCAGATTTAACAGCTCCTGACAGTTTTCTTTGGGGATGTTTGAAAGAAAGAGTGTACGTTAACAAACCAAGAACCATTCTCCAACTCCAAACCAACATTCAAAATGAAATCATGGCCATTGCACCCGAAATTCTGCGAAAAGTTATGGAAAATATGCTAAAAAGAGCACGTATGTGCGAAGCAGAAAATGGACATCACTTACAGGATATAATTTTCCAAAGCTAATTGCGAAAAATTCCTCAATAATATACTGTATTTAAAAAAAAATTATAATAATCGCATAAATAAAAAATTTATAAACCATTTAAACCATATAGCTCATTCGGCGCCACCCTGTACATATATGTATGTAAGTTTGGAGAGAATTTTTGGTTGTACTCGAAGTTCGAAATTTTCGATCAATCGCGATGATACATGACAATGTGAACGAAAAAGAAAAAACTTCTAAGGATATATCAGCAGAAAATACTGAAAATTTGCTTAAGATAATACGCTCTTTAAAATACATTTTTGTAAGTTTTATGTACAGTCTGTAATAAATAAATAGTTACACTTTTTCATAAATTGCACTTTATTTACATACAATTAACAAATTCAAACATTTTTAACAAATTAACGGTACTCCTAAATTTTTATATGAGAATTGAAGTCGGTTGTGTTTTTTACTTAAGAGTTACTTGTTTAATGAAATGTTCTATAAACACAAGATGCGCTGAACTTTCAAAATTAATAAAAAAATTATAAAAAAAAACTAAAATAAAAATAAATTAATTAATTTCAAGAAATCTGTACACATTTGTCTATTATTTTTTCCACTGTAGAAGTGAGTTCGCTATACAAATAAAGAAGTGGTAAACCGTTCAATCGTCCTTGTGACGTTGTGCTTCTTAAATATGTTTTAAGTCTACGGAGTGATGAAAATGATCTCTCATTCTCACATGTTATAGGGAGAGTTACTAAAATGGTAAATAAATTAAATATATAGATATATAGTTGAACCCCAAAACCCACCCCTTGAGTGCGCTAATGCATTCGAGGCTTTCATTTTCTTTTAAATTTTTTGAGTAGCGGTTTCGCCTCCTCACTACTAGCTCGCTTCCGAACTGGTGTTCGGTTTCTACCCAGAAGATATTTGCCGTAAACACCGGAAGTCGTGAGCTGCTTGAGCCGGAACCAAAAAAATCGTCCTGGCCACTCTCTCTGGTGAGTGGCGATCAAAAAATTTGCCCATGTGCGTGGACTTCTGCACCCGGAAGTATCGTTAGTATATGTATTTTAAATAAGGACCAAATTAAAGAGCTTTAAAAAAGTTGGTGCCAGGTGTATTAGCCACACGGTTAGTAAGCTTGTCAGAGTGGTCTCGTCTTTGGACAGTTTATATCAATATTACCTATGAAATAAACGATATGACCGGTGATGTTAAAACTGAACTGATCTGCAGTAAGAATACTCACAGCCGTCGATTCTGGGCATTATTGTGACTTGATGTAAATATTTAAAATACTTTGATTTAATTGAACTTTATATTACTATTCTTATAAGTGTGCTCCTCGCTTAAAATTAGGAAAATTTTCCGATTTTCTAGAAATAATACCAATGCGACTACAACACACTCAAGCAGATTGTAGCTACTAAGCGCTTCAGAGCACTAACATACCTTCGCGATTTAAACTAATACTAACACGGAAATATGCAGAACTAAGAAGACAGGATCTATTTTTATGATGCCATTGATCCTATTTTTACGCGCTTAGTCGGGGTATTAAAAAACTCGTACAAAAATCGCTTAAAAAATTGCTTAAAAACGTCACAATTAACTCAATTAATTACTAAATCACAGTCCATTACGGGGATGGCTTGGTTCGTATTTATTATTGTTAATGATATATTCCCTGTTTGGATCATTGTATCCGGCAAAACAGTAAACTATATATATAATAAGATGGTAATAAGATGCTTTACATGAGCCTCATAAAAACTTACAAATAAAAGTGTAAACAATGTCAAAACGAACGCGAGTTCCATATTCACCAAAAACATATTTAATTTTTAAGCACACTGTATGGATTGATTTTAAAATTTGCCCTAGAAATAAACTAAAAAATTTTTTGTTCACACGGCTTTATATAACCAAAAATTCTCGCAGACTGAAATTACTAATTGCAAATGGAAATACACGAATACAACTATGTATGTATGCATATTTTTAAATGTGTATAATATCTATTAAGGTGTGACTGTTATTTTTCAAAAATATATCTACATAAATTGCTTCGATGAATAATTAAGATTTTTGCAAAGAGAAAGTATTTGGAAATGCACGGAAAATATTTACCTACACATCTTGTTAATTTAGATGAACAATACGAGACACCCTCTTTTTGCTAACAACATTCGCCGCTTGGCTGGAAATGCTTATGTATGCATATAATTCCGATTCGAAAAAAACTTCTCATAAAATCCATCTACCATACGGAGCCGGCTCAAAAACTGGAGATATCTTTATTTGTGTCGCAACATCAAGGTGTGGCTCTATCCCTGCGGCCATACAGATAATAATATGAATAACTTTCCATGTTTAATAAAAAAGAAAATAATAATTTAACAAATTCAAAAGACTTCTCATAAGATTTTATTCTTTACAAAGGAGTTCCTTATGAAAACAGAAGTTTCTCTCTGTAAAAACTAACGGTTTCTGGTAAAAGGAATCAATACTAATATCACCAAAAAAAACAGGAAAGAATTTTTATGGAAATTTCTACTTTTTAGTCTGTCAAACCCTTTCTGTTGGTACTTTTCTCTGTGTACGAAAACGTAACTCGGTTTTATTTTGCAATGTAAAAAAAACTTCAAAAATAAAATAATTTTATCATACAAGGCACAGCCTAATGCACATATTTTTCACTTTTTTTAATTACATGTGTGTGTATAAGATTGGGCAGTGAGATTTTATTACGATAGGTAATTGTTACGCAGCATTGAATATTATGATGTACATATGTATGTATGTATGTATGTATGTATGTATGTATGTATAAAGGCATGCATGCATGTACATATCGATGGTCCTCTACAATAACGACACAACTCAAAACTAAAAAACCCCTTAATATTGCTAAGTTTCTCATGTCTCTAATCCTTGTCTAATCCATGTCTATGTAAGTAAGTAGGAATTTTGTTTTCTTTTTTAATTTTGATTGTGTCGTTATAGCAGAAGACCATCGAAATGTGCATATGTGTATTTGCATATTATTTTGAACAAATATTCCAGTCTAGTTAATCCTCATTGTTGCCTTGATGCATATTTGTTTTTATATGTTTTATGTATAACCAATTGTAACTATATTTTTTTTTCTTTTTGACCAACACTCCGTAACACGAATTTTCCAAAATGTATAGAAATAAACATAAGTACGTACATTAGACCATACCAGAAGAAAAAGTTCGCCGTACACCTTCGAGTCTAAAGGATTTTTGCTAGGCAATTTTCGAATTCTGTTTTTTTGGCCACCTTTCCACATTTTGCGGCATATCTTCGGAATTTACAGTCGGATATCAAAGTATGACATATCGATGTTGTTGTCTCGAGGAGACAATTTTTTTTTATTCCAAAATTCGAAGAACCACCTTAACGTCAATAAAATAAGCTCGCCAAAAATCATTGAACTTTTGCTTAGGGCAAATATTTACACTTTTTTTGTTGCCGAATGTAGGTCACCGAAAAATTGAAAAATGCGTCCCCTTGGTTCGGCAAAACAAAAGACATTTTTTTACTTTAGATTCGAAGGTGTATGGCGAACTTTTTTTGCATGTAAGGTGGTACGGTCTAGTGTACATACTCACATACTTATATGCCTACTTATATATGTACTTATATACATATTTATATACATAAACTATAAATATATATAGTCATATAAAAGCGCATGTAGAAGCCACGCTTTAGAATAATGGCAAAATTCGGTTGACTTTTCACGCTTCTGGCCATTAAAATTTACCATAAAATGTTAAATGGCCCGTGTCCGTTGCCTGGTGCATTGCCCCAATTACATTGAATTTCATTGCCACAGAATCATTGGCCGCAGCAGCATTGTTCGCCACTTTACTGGCAACTGCCCCCCTTGTATTGTTGCTGTCATTGTGGATTTTAATTTGTAATTGCTTTCTAAGCGCTTGCTCCAATGTTAGCTACTTCAAAGCACTGATGTTGGTATGGTATTTAACTAATTAATAATTGAACAATTAATAAAAAACAAAATCTAAGTGCCACGTGTTCTCTTTCAAGGAATAAATCTTCACTTTTGTTATAGAAAAGTTTTGTAAATTTCTGTGAATATAATTGCATTTTTGAATTAAAGTTATGAGCTTTATATAAGGAGCATTATTGTTATATATTATGAATGTTTTTTTTGGGAAATGAAATCGTGTTCAATTCCAAAATAAATAGTTAGCGCTACTGCAATAAGACATTGGCCGAGCGTTTTTAAAAACCATTCGGGAAACTTACCCCAATAGATATTAAAAGCTAATTGGCGTAATGGCTAAGTGTTTTATGTCTAACAGTTATTTGAATGAAATAGCTTATACAACGAGAAGGAAAATGGCACCGCAAGTCATTGTGCTTCCAAAGGTGGAAGCCTTTTCAGTGTATAAAAAATTTATACGCCTTTTGAATGTTGGATCGTGTGCTTTAAACTTTCCATTTCTTTTAAATTTGCTTAGCTAATGCTTTACACAAACTCATTTATATTTCTTAACGACTTGTTCGTGTCTACTTAGTATTTTTCCAATACAAGCACTCTAGATACATACATACAATACAAACGCTAGGTATTTGTGGGCCCAGGTGTTTACCTAGATATGTAGGTAAATATGTGCATCGTTCCGTTTATCTGATAGGTTCATCATCTATGCTTCTCTCTCCTCGTCTTTGTCATTTCGCGAATAACTTAAACCGCCATTATTTTTAAATCATCGCTGTCTTTGGCATCAGCAGCAGTTTTGCTGCTGTCACATTAGAATATTATTAGCATCCTAGATGATGAAGGGCAACTAATGATAGAACATTTTGTGGCAATGTCGTTTGCGTCACCGCATGGCCATGCCTTGCAAATTAGCTTAAATGCGGCACCCGCGACATTTCATGTGGGGCAATTATTAAGCATCGTTAAAGAGGATACGCGCAAATAGGCTTGGTAACTTTTTGTGAAAAATACCAAATAGAGTTCATTTTTCTTTTTTTCTGCTTAGGAGCTGGTGTAACATGCACATTTTTTGTAATATCTGCTGCAAATGGCAGCCTAGCCGGGAATTATCTTTTATTTAACTTGCTCCTCGTGTATGCACGTTCGGAATTTTCCAAGAGACTTCAAACGAGTTTAAGGATTTTGTTTTTATGGTGATATCATTTGATTTCCTATTCGATATTATCGTGCCGACAACAATTTAGGTAACCGAACAGTGATTGGTTAATACGTAGGTACTTACTATAATAGCTACATAAAAGCGATGATAGCCTTTTTGGACGTGGAAGGCGCCTGTAACGATGTTAGTTTGGTAGCCATACGCTCGTTCAAAGTGGACATTGGAACAGGATCAGCCGTCTTCTATGAGAAATTGTCTTTCAGATAGTCCCATAGACTCCCAGATTACTGCATCGTTTTGCAGGCTGCGATTACTACAGTTGACATGGCAGCAAACATGGTTAGCATAGTCGACCCATCACCATCAAATCTACCTTCGTTGTTGTCTGTTAAGCTGCCACCAAACCTTAGGGTCGGCAACGACGAACTCTATATGCCGAATATCCCTACAAGCTCTTCAATAACACATAATCAATCTTTACTGGGTTCCGGAAAACAGTGGTGTCTCGGACAAGTGTGCTAGAAAGGGATCGTAAAACCAACCCTGCGATTACTGCCTTCACAAGTTAAGAAGGTGACTGGAGCAGCCAGCAAAAGCAGTTGGCGCTGTATCGCCCTCACCCTGACCACGGCTGAATGAACGAAGAACACTGAGTTTACTAAGGCTCTCAAGGCCAAATGTTAGGCTTATCACATGAATACTAACAGGATACTGGGCCTTGGTCACATGACCGCTGGGTTTGGAGCCCCGCATAACGATTTTTCAGAAGCTGCAGAGACGAAGAAGAGATAGAAGCCGTCAAACACTTCCTTTGGGAGTGCCCCGCATTCCGGAGAAACCACTTACAATTTTTGGGGGATCACTTCTTCGAGGGCTTAGACAGCTTGGGGAAAACCCCATTGGAGGTTCTGCTAGGATTCGTAAAAGACGTGGCGGGAAAGACATAGGAAAACCCTTTTCTGGGCATCGCAATGGCCTTTATGGCCACCAAGTGAACTTTTTTCAGAGCTGCCAGGTAGATTTGCCCATTTGAGTAATTTTACTAGTAGCCCTGTTTCAACGCAATCACAAAAAGATATTTTGGCATATTTTTATGACCATAAGTTATAAAAAACAGGGGTTTTAATCTCTTTTCAGGAAGTTTTTGTCCGTGGCTTGTCATGCCATCTGTCTTTTTTAACCTTAGCTTCTTGACGTCGAACTCTGCAATGGTGCCATAAAGTAGAAAAGAAAAATATCTAAAAGAAGCGTCCTCCTGACGCCTAAATGCTAATGCAAAATAAAATGTATTTTAGCCCCACTAATGCCAAAGAATGACTTTAGCTCATCGTATGTCACAGTCAGATCATTATCCAACAGTTCACTCACAGCAATGATTTTTTTTGGCTAGAGATGCGAACGATGCATCGAAGTTTTATTAGACATTGATCCGAAATGCGATGTTTGCCATTATTTAGCTAAATTGACGAAGAGCAGCAAAGTGGGATATTCCCACTGAGACGAAATATAGTAACTGTACTCCAAATTTGCTGGAAGTTCGTATATACGCTATTCTGCACTTAGGAATGAATAATGTTCTTCCTGGCGGAAATGGTACAATATTATTTGATAAAATTCGGATTTTATGATGGTTTTACCCACAAAAGATCTCCCTGTAGGCCTGTGAGACGGTTATAGGCTAAAAGAAGTAGAATAAGACTACATATAGAACACGGGATTTATGCAGCCGTGGTAAGATTCAAACATGACTTTGTCCACAGCAAAATTGGAACGGGTACAGAGGACGTGATTTCGACGGGAGCACTAACCTCAACACCCACCAAATCTCTGGAAGTTAAATCTTCCACCGGTGGATCTCTATGGAAAATTTCAATCCGGCTGTAGTGCTGCTGAGTTAAATGCAATCCAGCCGTAGACAGCCATCAGATTTGGAGAAGCAAAGGTCCTGGAGACTCTGACGAATGATCTAGGATAACAAAAGAATACGACTCCTCTACCCTATGGTGTGTGACGTGCCACAGACCTAGACTCAGGGTCGACGGCTATCTATATAAAAGGTTCCAAGCTACACGAAAGAGTGGGCCCTCCGGTGAACTCAGTTTTCGCTTGCCGAAACACTGTAACGTTTTTCAAGCAGAGCTAAACGTTATAATTTAGGCCACTCGGTAACTCATAACTTCTGCCCCTCCAGAACGGCTTATCAATATATATTTTGACAGCCAAGCTGCTATGAAATCTTTAAAATTTGACGGAGCAACGTCCAAAGTAGCCTTATAACGCAGAAGTACTTTCAACCTGCTGGACCCGAGGACATTTTTGGCAACTGCATAGCCGATGAGCTGGCAAGGAGAGAGACGGAAATATCTAAAGTCGATTTTGTTTAAGACGCGGGCATACCTCTAACCTCCTGCAAAAACATATAAAAAGCTGAACTCATCGAGGAGGTGCGTACCAGGTGGGCTATGGAAACCATTTGTTGTACTACAAAGCAAATTTGGCCAAAAGTTGATGTAATGCGATCCATTGCTCTCAGATTAGTAGTCGGGGTAGTAACCGGACACTGCCTTATGGGAACGCACGGAAAGGTATCCCAACCACCTAACCAACGATTTGTGCCGCAGCTGCAGAAGAAGATGTGGAGAACTTCGAACACTATCTCTTTCACTGCCCTACCCTGGCCAAGACGCGCAAACACTTCTTCAACAAGTACTTTTTAGATTGCTTAGTTGACCTAAACTAAGTGAACATTCTCATTTTTTTGCGCTATATAAAACACACTCGGTGGTTATATTTTTAAGGAAAAGAATGATGCAAGTGGCTTCCGCCTGTTATATCACAACGGGCTTTTTCAGCCTACTTATGCCTCCGTGCTCTTGTACGGTGGCAGCCACTCTAACCTAACTTAACAATACTAGGCATCAAACATTTGTACATCTTCAGAAAATATCTATTGATGACTTTCCTGCATTGCTTTTTAGCATAGATGTTGATTCTGCGGATATAACGAAAAATGGGTGTATCGATGTCACTCCTTAAAATTTTCCATTCAATCGCAGCGACTGCGAAGCTCTGGTTCAATGTGTTCGAGCATATTCATCGTCATTCTCAAACACCTTGAACCAGAGTTTCACAGTCGCTGGGTTTGACTCTTCATCACCAAATTACGAACTAAGTTGAAAGCTGCATTTTTTTTAATCCACGTCGAAATCCGTAATGTTGTTCTTTTCATTAATGACATTGGGGCCTGTTTTCATCACTCAAAGTTTTTGCTTTATGCAGACGACTTAAAAGTGTTTGGAAGAATCTCTAGCTTATCGGATGTTTAATTTCTGAAAAGTGTTTTAAATAATCTAATAGACTGGAGTTTTAGAAATATATTATCTCATCATATTTATAAATGCTTCCATATGACATTTTGTAAAATACAAAATCCAATAGCCTCCACTTATAGTCTTTCTAATGTTCAGCTTTATACTGTAAATGAATTCTTAGACCTCGGGGTTGTTTTTGATTCAGGTTTGTCCTTGGTTAATCATATTAACTTTATTGTACCGAAGGCCTATTCTAACTTGGCTTTTCTGCGGCGCCATGCTAAGGACTTCAAAGATCCCTATACTAGAAAAAAGCTAGTTAGGTCAAAGTTGGAATATGCATCAATAGTTTGGAATCCAATTTATTCCACGCATTACCATAGAATCGAAAGAGTTCAACAAAGATTCATTCGCTTCGCTCTCCAACCGCTTCATTTTACAGAGCCTTTGCCGTCAATGATATGGTTCCAGGTGTATGCTCATAAATTTGAAGTCACTTGCTTCCATGTTTATCTACGGCATTGTATATGGTCTTGTCAATTGTCCTGATCTTCTTGAGCAGATAAACTTCAATATTCCCCACAGAGCACTGCGCTTTCATCTTCCGTTTTATGTGAAAGTCGCCAAATCAAATTACCTTAATTTTGCTCCCATTACAAGAGCTCTTAATGAGTTAAACAGCATCTCTAGAAGCATAAACGTAGACTTCGCCCGAAAAAATCGATATACTCCTGAAACTAGGGGACAGAATAGTATAACTACGTTCTTAGGTTTCTTCTCTGAAGTCAGGCTGTAAGGCTGTAAAATTCCAGGATGTGGTAAATTAGAAAAATTATCATAAAAATTCAGAACATTGTAGAATAACAATATGGGTATCCAAGTAAAGAGAAAATTCTACAAAATTAATAAACTCAAATATTTTGGAGCACAAGGACGACCTAGTGTTGAAAATGTCCTTTTAAAAATACAAGTACAACGATTTTGTCGTGTGTAAAATTTACTGTCGCACGGTGTTATCATTGTGTAAAAATTTTTCAATGTCAATTAATTTCTTTTTACCGACTACAGTGAACCCTTAAAGCAAAAAAATCAGAGTGACTCCACCGAAGCTCCTTCTCTTTCTTCTGTGACCCAAGGCTTCATACAGATCGGTAACCGCATCTTGCACATGGATTTCTCACTTTGATCAGAGTGCACGAACGAAGGCGCTAGAGTCGGCCGAAATTAAATACAGTCGTGCAGCTATTAAGGCGTAGTTACACGATTGATAAATTTGTACAGATTTGTACAAATTGACAGATACATAGTGGTGCTTGGAAATTTCTTTATTGGGTTGAAATATCTAGACAAAACCACTCTGTGACTGCCAAAATGTAGAAATCTGTACAAATGCACCAATCGTGTAACTTCGCCTTAACTCATATCGATAAGACTGTCCATATCTCATTGCACTCATAGCGGGTCTGCATAAATATTTCTTCTCCTTAATCCGACCAAAAATACTAAAATTAAGTATAAGGAATTGTAAGGCGTAGCAACAGCAGAAAATACTCTTGTTTTAGAGAAATTGAAAATCACCATCGCTTTCAGCACACCTTTGTTATCTTTGGTATACTTACATATGTATATGTATGTATGTATGTATGTATGGGTATGACTGCCGCTATTTAACTTGTACACTGTTAGTATTAGTTTTTTGCTTGAATATTTATTGATACCCCAATCCGCCAATTGATTAAGGATGAAAGGGACCACTTCGTATTTTTTGTCGGAAATCAATCCTCTGTTTGCTATTGGTAGCAGAATCTGTATGTAAAATAGCACAGGAAACTATTATAAATTAAATTAAATACACATGCGTATACATAGCTAGTAACGAAAAATGCTGCAGGAAGTGCGTAAAATCCGAAACTTGAAGGAAATGTCAAAACTAAAAAATGGCAAAACATAAACACATCAGGCTTGCCTGTGATTGCTAATAAGTAGAAAGAAAGTAACCAAAAACTTTACGCAAGAAATAAGCTAACTAATAAAACCAAACTGCAAAAATCGCACACATTGGTGGATAAATACACCCACAAAAAATCGAGTATACTCGTAAAACGAGAGGGCATGTAAGCATTGAGTTGTGAGACTTCTGGGTGCATGTGTACGTACATATGCGACCATTGTGTTTGCTTTTGTGTTTTTTCCATTGTGGTAAGAATCGAAAAAGTTTTTCAATTTGGACGAGTATATAAATTGGCCAATGCATCTATGAAGTTAGCGCACTACCGGCATATGCTGCTGACGCACTTGAAGGTACATATGTATGTATATGTAAGCATATTACTATTGTAACAAGTTTTCCACAACGGCAAGGGTAACTCATTTTCACACGTCATCTTAACTGAATTAAACTTTGTTAGATCGACTGAAAGTATGTACACACGTAAATGCCACTTCGAAGAATTGCATTCTATATATGTGTGTAGATATGTATGCATAGAAAAACAAAAGCATCAATGATTATGATGAAAACTGCGTCATTTTTAATAAACATTTCGTTATTCACATCTGACAAAGCCTTAAGCTGTTTCGATTTATTGAATTCAGATCATTGAAAGAAAAGGTTTCCGGGTCGGAATCAATTCCATATTATTTGTGTTTCATCGTTAATTAAGCTATGTACATGTACATAGGTATGAGTCAGATACTATGTCGAGTTTCAATTTAAACCATTTCAAATCCGCTCATAATGAATTCGGCGACAAAAGGAGTCATGTGAATTGGTTTACTTCATATAACTTTATGTTATCCATAAATAAATTTGTTGTTATTTATGTAAGCAACAGTTATTTTAAATTTCATGCCTCATTACTATAGATGCATTTCTACCGGGTAAATACCAGAATAAATACCCAAATCGAGGGTAAATATAAAAACATGTTTTAACGCTGTTTTCTGCCATTTTTGCGCAGTTTTTGCAGATAAACTCACTTCTCATTGCTTGTACTGTTACTTTTTATTGTAAAATTTTATATTTTTTTATATTATTTGCTAACAATATCAGTTAACACGACTTTTAAAATTATTCATTTTTTAATGTTTTAAACAGATGCATTTATATGTACATATGGATTTTTTATTTTTTTTATTTGTTCTCCAAATGTTCTTCGACATAGTTTATACCCGGGTATTTACCCATTTTTACCCGATTTACCCATTTTACCGGATATTTACCATTTGAATATTTACCCTTTTGCCATCTCTCAGCTTCCTTAACATTTTCTCGTATCCTGGCAACGAATATCATAACTTTTGCCTACCACTAAAGAGGTAAAACGTATTGAAGCGACTCGACTTTTTGACCAACTCACAGTGATTGAAGCAGTGTTTTATCGATAAACTATTAGTCCGAAAGCCAACTGCTCAAAAATATGTTGCATGTTGTCCTGAAATGAAATAACCTAAATTCAATAGTTAGTATCTAGGGCAACTTGAATCAGGCCCTAGCCTGGCAGGATCATAGTTTTTGATTGATGAAAAGTCATAATATCGTGGAAAAAATATGTTCCATCGTGTCTTGAAAAACAACTTTCAAATTTCGAAAGATTTGCACGAACTGACTCCAAAAGTAAGGACTTGCTATCTCTTGTTCTGGCACAATCCTTGGCAAGTCGGCTAGGAAAAAAAGGATGCAATACTTTCAAGGTAAATGCCTAAAAATAGCAAAAATTCGCATCAAAATTAAATTTTGATCCACAAGAACCCTGGCACTTCTCAGCCGATTTCAATAATCTTTACTTTCCTGGAAACAATTTTAAAATAAATAAAAATAAATTCATGTTAGGTTGACCAGGGCCGAAGATATTGAAAATTTAGTAGCCTCACCTTTTCTAAAGCTCAAAAAACCGAAATTTTAAAATATCTCGAAAATCGTTCTACTTTTAAAATATATGTACGACTATCATGTTTGGACTCAGCTGAAAATTTTACATAATACTGATGTATAAAATGTCGAGGTTATGAGATTTTTTGAAGATTTCTTGCCTTGTGTTTTCAATTTTTTTTTGTGAAGTAGTTATTTTCTAGCTGATCCAAAAGAAAAAGCAGTGCTTGCGAATATTTACAAAAAAATACAGACACTTTTGGTAAAGAATTGTATGATAAAGAAAATGGAAAATCAAAACGTTCCGTAGAGGTTACTTTTCCAGAGATAATTTAAAAAGAAGCTTAAAAATGCAGTTTCAATTGTTCTAATGAACAATACTATGCATACTTTTTAATCATATTTTCAGAATTTCATGTTGACTGTTCATAAAATCCGATAAAAAAAAATGTTGCATGGTCCGATGTAGTTTCTCAATCCACTGGTTTTTAGCCTCTGATGCCTGTATTAATTTTAACCAGCGGGCATTATGATAAAAGTATTATAAAATAAAAATATTTGGCGCATAACTTTCCTTTAAGTGGTTTTCTTCGTGCTTCTCCTCCTATTTGAGGAGCGCGTATTGTTATAAGTACACCATGTGTTTAACAGTTTAGTCTTTACCATTATTTGTTTTGATTTCGTGTAAGGAAGAAGTGGTCTAATTCTAATAAGGATATTCTTTTGCTCAATGATTACCAATTTTAGTGGAGAGTACTCCCTTTCACATATTCTTAAAAAAATACACTTTCAGGAAATTATAGAAAATTTTTCAGAAAGAAATCATTGTAAGAACCAACTCAACCCAGCAGCATTTTATCTAATAACGGTGTCAGTCATTTTCTTTCATACGAAGTATCTTCGATGACGTTTTTATATGGAGAAAATGAGCGAAACCTTCAACAAAAAAACTGCCAAAAATCAACGGTAAGCCCTAGCTACTTCAAGCTTGCAAAAATTGAATAGGCTACAAAACTGCATACGCAAAATCTTTCTAAGAAATCTAATTAAAAAGCTTGAAAGTTTTACGAAAGTTTGTTGATTTTTGCTTTAAATATTGCAAATAGTTTGAAACTTGTATTTATATGGTATTCGTTAAAGAATAAACTAAATTTTTATAAACAAAAAAAAACACGCGTGTAGCACCCTACACGTGATAGAAGTGAAACTTCTTAAAAATTTGGGAAAATTAAGAATAAGTGAGAATCTTAAAAAAATGTATAATACAAAAACTTGCATAAATATAATAATTATTATTATTATTATGTTGCAGTATTGTATTTTGCTTTTATTTGAGCACAACTTAACAATAAAGAAATTTTTATTCTACCAATCCCACGCAATGTAAACAAACATTGTGTTAGCGCAAGACTATGTTCAAACAGGCACCTAATTGGCAATTAAAAACCTTTTCAGCAATTAAAGCCTTAATTGTTACCCAATTTACCATACAAAATTTGAAATTATTAATTGTCAATTAATACTTAATTGGCAATCAATTTG
>JAPVRG010279374.1:0-11971 GCA_029783565.1 Rhagoletis cerasi
ACACCTCATTTTTGAAAATCGAAGCAGCGATGCAGATGTTATGACTTGGTGTTAAATATTTAGCGCAAACATCTGCGGCAGAGAAATTTTGAATTCGATTTTCTAACATGTGGCAACTCCTTTTAAGGAACTAAAGCTATGTTGCACACCCGAAGGCCAAGGCCTTTCATGTGACACCTCATTTTTGAAAATCGAAGCAGCGATGCAGATGTTATGCCTTGGTGTTAAATATTTAACGCAACCCTCTGCGGCAGAGAAATTTGGAATTCGATTTTCTAACACGTGGCAACTCCTTTTAAGGAACTAAAGATATGTGTCACACCCAAAGGACAAGGCCTTTTATTTGACACCACATTTTTGAAAATCGAAGCAGCGATGCAGATGTTATGCCTTGGTGTTAAATATTTAACGCAACCATCTCCGGACTCGAGTAAGAAGTTTCACTTCAATACAAAATTACTAAACATAATGCGGCTTTTTAGCCGCTTGAAACTTGCGCCTCATTGCACTAAACTTTTATAGGCTATAAAACTGCATACCCATAAATTTTCTAGAAATTCAGATTAAAAAGCTAGAGATTTTGATGAAAATTTGAATTGAATTTTTTGCATAAACTTTTCGTAAAGCTTGACACTTTGATTCATATGGTTTTGTTTAAAGCATGAATAAAATTTTTATAAAAAACTAACCAAAAAATTTTAGCTTGAAAAACACTGTGAATATTTAAAAAAAAAAAATCAGCATGTGAACACTTGTTTGAGTCACTGTATATGCACATACATACCTATGTATGTACTACATATAAGTAAGTATTTAGAGCTGTATTTATGGCAGCGCTAATTTTATCCATTTAGCCTTTCCCTTTCGTTTTTTTACTTACGCCGTGGTAGGTTTATTGGTAGTTTTCTAGTAGTTAAATATTAATTATTACGACGATTTCGACGATATGGTAGTATAATAACTAATAACAAATACTGAACCATAAACAAAAACATTATGGCGCCGTGATTATTTCTACCGATTTATTTGGTTGTTGTTGAATTTTTTATGTTAAGCCGCATGAAGATTTGTTGCGCTGCAGCCGCTGTCTCGCATTGCCACTGGGCATAACTTGCCGCAGTGACTGACAGCTGGAGTCTGGAGACTGGTAGCCGCAAACTGACAGCCGCATGACGCACTTGCGTACATACTTATAAATACATTTTACTTTTATTTATGACCTAAGCCGCAAACACAGCTACAAAGTGTTAAATGCATACAAATCAAAGGCATCTTTCTTTTACCACCAGCCCTTTTTTAAATGCCATGCAGCGCTTGAGCATTTGAACTTTGTAGAGCATCCATCCGTCACTGGCGCGTCAACCGGCCTAGCGAAAGTGGCTGTAAATTGCTGTTTTTAATATATATTTAAATACGCGAAAATAATTTTACAGCTGCTACTTTTCACCGTTGTTGTTTTAACACACACACACATACACATTTTGAAAATCAATTAAAGATGTTTGCCTAAAATGATGGTAAATTTTAAGATACATATATGCAGCAGCGAAAATATGCTTTCAGTTTAGTTTTGAACGCTTATTTAAAATAATTGTCGCCTCTTCAACACTTTAGACGGATTTTTTGTTGCCTTAACTGTGGACAGATGGCTACTTTATGGCAAATATGTATACATATAGTGGCCGCTGTGGTGTAGTGGTAAGCAGTGCGCGCTTCCACTCCGCAGACCTGGGTTCAAGCCCTGGTCAACGTCGCAAAAAAAGTTTAGAAAAAAGGTTTTTTCTTAACAGCGGTCACCCCTCGGCAGGCAATGGCAAACCTCCGAGGGTACTTCTGCCATGAAAAAGCTTCTCACAAAAATACAATCGCCGTTCGGAGTCGGCATAAAACTGTAGGTCCCTCCCCTTTGTGTGACAACATCAAGGCGCACGCCACAAATCGGAGGAGAAGCTCGGCCAAACACTAACATATGTGTAAGCGCCAAATTATTATATTATTATTATTATTATTATTATGTATACATATAATAATTGCTTGTCCTAAATTAGCAAATTTTTCAGTTCGGTGCACTGATTTTAAGTTGCTGATTTTTTTTTTTGTAACAAAAAAAATATTTATTTGCTAGTTATCATTTAAATATTACTTTCGCAAAAATTAAAAATTATATATTTTGTTTTAATATGAGACACTGTATATTGAGTTCAGTACTATAAATTTCCACATGAGTACACTCCACAAATTGCGTTGAATACATCATAAAGATTTCTGTTATTGATTTCATTTCTCACTCACTCAATTAAATGAATTTCTCGCCGCGGAAATTTTGTTTACTAAAACTGCAGAAATGTGATACATTACTAAAGCAACTCCAAATTTTTATTGAATAAGCAAGTTGTACAAAAATTTATTATGTAAATTCACTTATCAGAAACCAAAACCAAACAGAGCCATGTGCAATCATATATGAATACGTACTTACACAATGTAATACACATACATACATATATTTCTACGATTTTATTTTAATTCATTTTATCTACCAAATTAACTCATTGCGATAAAAAGATAAGAAATTCGCAGTATTATTAAAAAGGCAGCTTTGAAAACAGCGTGAATTTTGAACGACAAACGCCAACCGCTCATCTGCTTTTCGTATCAAATGCACATGACGCAGCACAATTAGCTTTGGCAATTCGACTTACAAAATTCCTCAATAAGGTGAGATTCCATTAAAGTGGGGTCAAAGTTGGGTATTCGATAGCAAAGGTTGGGTTAATTTAGATTACACTGAGAAAAGAGTTTAGTTACGTCAAATAAATATGCTTCTTTCAATATTAGATTTGGTTATAATTACATTATTTGGTTATTATTATATAAATGTTGTTCTGACTCTTTTCTCAGTGTACAGGGGCACATTTGGAACATGAGCGTCAGTTGACCGCCGGCAGCCGGAATGATCAGCAAATTCAAATGCAAGTGCGCATGGGCTACCTAAGGGTCTACCTGTCCAAGAAGAGTACGTATTTATTCACAGATACACGCGGTCGCTTGGTGTAGTGGTTAACAGTGCGCACTACCACCCCACAGGGCCTGGGGTTGAGCCCATTTTCCGGCCAACATAAAAAAAAAAAAACTAAATGTCTTTTTAATAGCCGTCGCTCCTCGGCAGGCAATGGCAAGCCTCCGAGTGTATTTCTGCCTTGAAATACCATCGCCGTTTGGAGTCGGCGTAAAACTGTAGGTCCCTCCCCTTTGTGTGATTGAGGCGATGCTCGGCAAAACACTAGAATATTGTGTGAGCGCCTACACCTACTCTCTCTACTCTCTCTTTTCTCAGAGAGGCCACCTCAAAAGGGCCTTTATTTGCCAGCACTTTCGTCTGGGATTCACATAAGTAAGTCTGAGTAGAAAATAATCAGAGGCAACTGAAAGGGAAGTCCCCACCTCTACTAGCTTTGAGCGCACCGTAAAAGAACTCAAATCTATAATTGTCGCTTGGCTCCTTTGCGGAAGTCGGATAATTTAGCAGCTAATCGAATGCTTCCTAAGTGGCAGCTCGGAAAAGACACCTCCACCGACCCTTCCATCAAGCTTGGACTCATCCGTATAGAAGTTCAGTGGTGCCCCCTTCCACCTACTGTTCCAAGTCCACTCTTTTTTTAGAGCGAATGCGAGTAGAGAAAAGGCTCATTGGTACAAGCATAGCCACGAAGCGTTCCCTGTTGTCAGAAATAAAGTCGAGGGTTCGAAGGATATTAAAGTGTGCAAATTTTGAGTAAGTTAAGTCTGACCGCGGCGTTTTCTGTAGTAGTCCTACCTACGCTGTTGATGGGCGCTATGTTAAGCATGACTAAAAGTGCTAAGTGCCTCGCTGATAAGAAAGAGGATGCTCCTGCACCCACTCCAGCTTTCTGACTACCAACCACCAATTGGTCCATTGGAGCTCCTGATGCCTCATTGATTTCTCCTCAACGTTAGACTCAGTTGCTAGTTTTTAAACATTTCGCTGCCAAATGCCTGATACCTTACAAAGGTGGAGCAGACACATAAATAGTGTTGCGCCATCTCATACACTTCGAAGCAGAAAGGGAAAATGGGTTTGTCATGATAACAATTAGGTCATGAGGAGTGACCATTTTACAATCCCATAAATTGTCTGCAGTCCTATCTGCTTAATGAAGCTAGCAGTTAGCTGCCTAGACCGTCTGATATTGGGGGCAACATAAGTTTTGCCTGCTTGATGCCTCCCAGTCCTTTCTAAGCAACCCAGGCTCTGACGGTGGATTCGAAGGCCGAAAGTGAGAGACTGGTCTGAGCCCTTTTTTACCAAACGCTATTGATTGTAACCTGATACTGATCCACCCCACCGCAATAACATAGCTGATAATGGATCTTAACACTGATAATTCGATATTATATACCCAGGTACTAATTTACTTCAAAAAGCTTTCTACATAAATTGAGAAAAATATGATTACGAGAGTAAAACCTTTTCAACTTATGGTAAGCTTAAAACCACTTAGAATTGAAGTTTTGTTTGGTAGATGTCTTTGCTTTTATGACAGGAAGGTGCCCAGGGTCTTTTTGTAATAACCTAAGTGATAAAAATGAAGAAATAAATCCTGGTAAGGGCTTTATATGTCCTGACCGCACAATTCATCGAGCCCAATGCATTCGATTCCTCGCTAGCCGAAACAAGGGATATCTGCACTAAAAGGCCAAACTAATCACTAAAAATTCTAATAAATTAACTGGTTTTAATTGGTCAAATGTTGACTAAATCAGCTGTAAGAAAAACTGGTAGTAAGCGAATTCAAAACTACATAGTAGCTTACACTGCAAGGATACACAGCCATGCAACTGCATGTAACTCTGTATACAGGGTGTCAAAGAAGTAACCTACTAAACTTGAGGAGAAAGTAGCTGGTGGTAGGGGGGTGGCTTCCTGATAAGCAAACACTTTTCAGGTAAAAGTGTCACCGATTCTGAAATTTTGAAATTTCACGGCATGTACTCGTAAATTAAAAAAAAATAAAAAAAAAAAATATTAAAAAAATTAAATTTTTTTTACATGCAGTTAAAGAAAATATGTGAAAAGACCCGATTTTTTTACATTAAAAAAAAATTCAATATTTCAAAAACGGTGACACTTTCACCTGAAAATTTTTGTTTATCAGGGAGCTCGGCTGCTCCATTCCAAAACACAGTATCCAACATTTTCTCGGAAAATCGTGTTTTTATAATTTGGGATATACTGTGTTTAGACGCTACTTTTAACTAGGCCTATTTGTTGATAGCGCCAATAGCTAAAACCTAGTATCTACAGCCTACAGAGGCCAAATAAAAAAACTAAATCACTTTTTTCACAATTTTATTTTTAACACACTGTGTTTTGGAATGGAGCAGCCGAGCTCACCTCCGCACCTACTTTCTCCTCAAGTTTGGCAGCTTACTTCTGGGACACCCTGTATACCCGTATCGCGACTAGCTTTCCACATTTAAATGTTTAAAAAGGAAGAACTTTGAATTATTAATCAACAATTTCAAACTACTTTAATACTATTTGCTTGGCGATTTGGCAACTATCAAAATTTGCTAACGTCTTTATTAACTTGGCGTATGCAACTCAAATAATTGTTGGGTAAACACAGCCAATTTTCCATAATTTACAATTTTATATGTAAGAGTATATAAGATGTCTTACAATCCATATACTTATAAGGTTAGCCAATAAGCTTATAAAAGCCAGTTCTACAGGAGCCGTAGTAGAAGTATTAAATTTTTGGAGGACATTTTTACAAACGAAAATGTTGCATATACAATTTTTGCACAGCTTGTATTGGACAAGAATGTTCAATGTGTTAAGTAAGTGGTTTTTGTTTTAATTTTAGTATGTTCGAACAAATTTACTACAAAATGTATACACCTGAAATGACTTCTTATTGTTCCGCAGTGCAAAACTACTTATTGTCCACCACCACTTGCATTATTTGGCCTGAGAATGAAGACTTTTCAATCAACTGGGATAATATTAATCCACCAGCCGGTGCGGTCATAAACATTCGCCTGCGTGATTTGAAAGCATCTTTTGTTGAAGATATTGTGGACTTTGCAGCAAAACGTGAAGAGCTACTCAATGACTATGTAGTTTTGAATCCATTTGTGGAAAAGCTAACTTTGTCAATAGAAAAGTCGCATTGTGAGGTATGTTTTTGTTTTACGATTAGCTGAAGAATGTTAGAGCTTTTGTTTTTTTACATACACGCCCCTGCTATTCCAGAGTTTCATTTCTTTTCAACTGGATATACCAATTTTCATTGAAGCGATTATAAATGCCAGTCGCTATTCAATTTGGCGTTCATTAAGAAATAAATTTGTGTTCGTCTACAATGAGAATGAATTGCAAGAAGAAGTCTTTCAACATCGTTTTTTTGCAGGTGGGCTTTGGTTTTCTTTTAGACAGTCAGACATAAACAACTGAGACATTAATCCGAAATTTTCTTTGATACATTTTAACTTATTTTTAAATCCTTTTTTAATT
The DNA here is from genome assembly GCA_029783565.1 of Rhagoletis cerasi. NCBI lineage: Eukaryota > Metazoa > Arthropoda > Insecta > Diptera > Tephritidae > Rhagoletis > Rhagoletis cerasi. The sequence goes on from JAPVRG010279374.1 coordinate 6,542, forward strand.
GAGTGAATATTATTCTTCAAACATCGCAGATCAATCTGCCATACTGCTCATTGAACGGTCTAATGCTAATGCTGCAATTTTCGTATTGAAAACAAATAAATTCGTCGGTCCACGAGCTGAGAACCCTAAAGAACTGTATTCGCTTGATCGATTCAATGCCTCTAGCAACAATTTTCTACATGGCAGCAATCTATTCCCAGATAAGTTGAAAAATTTGCAAGGACGTGAAGTGATTTTAGCAGCTTTCGACTACCGGCCAGATGTTATTTTGGAATATGTGAGAAAAAATTAGCTTATCTTTTTATTTTTAAAGATTTTGTGAACTATTCTGAAGTTTTTATCGTTTTATTTCCAGTATCCTGGCGCGCCTTCCCATGACAGAGCTTTTGCACCCAACGATACTAATGGCGATGTGAAAATCGATGGCACAGAGGCCAGAATATTAAAGACATTTTGCGAAATGTATAATTGTTCTATAGATATTGATAAATGTAAGTGTGTTACCTACATAGAATTTAATTATTTCAAAAATTTTAGATTGTAATAGAGCCGTTTGATATAACACGTATTTGTAGAAAATTTATCAGTACAAGTTAAAAGTAATTTAGGTTTTAGTACTAAAAGAACTATGTTTTACTTGGTTTATTGCCGAAACGTTCTATGTCTCTGACTACGGAACTTGGATTCTATGTGAAAAAACAAAGACCGTATACATTATCAATTTCATCGTAACGAGAAAGAAACGTTTAGTAAGCTATAGACTTTTAATATATCAAATATGAAAACCTGATAAGTTTAGCTTTCTTTCAAGTCAAGGTAATTTTTGAATTCTATCTTTGAGCGATAATCAAGGCGAATTCATATAAGGTGGTAGCGGTAGTACAAAAACTTACATGTATATATCTTGTTTTCGCTTTCGCTACACGAATGTCAAATTTCAGCTATTCTTCGCTCAAGAAGGAATTGGTAAAGCAAATTCCAACACTCTTTCTTTTTCACTCACTCATATGAAGTTTTGACATATGTGTACCGAGGCGAATAAAAACAGCTGTTCTAGCAATCCGCCTTATATGAAGTCGCCTTGGCACTAACAAAGTGAAAATTTAAAAAGTTCAAAGAAAAAATCACAAATATTTGGTTCAATTCTTTCCCTGAAAAAAATAAGAAGCACGAAAATTGCTAACTATTTCTGCTCCTAAAATACGAGAGCAGTCTGATAAGTCAGTGACTTTTGAATAAATTTTGTATCGGCAAAAAAATTTAGATTTTTCAACATAGTCTTCATTTACGTTGATGCGTTTTGTTTACATAGTGCTTTCCTAATGTACAATATTTAATATTTTTTTTTCTAACCGTACTAGGCATTTCTTCCACATACATAAAGTGTGCTCGAAATGTCAGAAAAAAAAGTATTAAAAATTAATGCTATTTTTTAACTACTTGAAATGTGCACTTTACTGCGCTTTTACTGGGCTATAAGACCATTAACCTAATTTTTTTCTAAAAATTTAAAAAATTTTTTATTTTGGTAAACATTCTTCGGTCACTTAATTTTATGTTAATAGGCTGATCTGATCTGTTGAGTTTTGGTGCGAATAAAACTACTTTATTCCACTTTTTACCCGACGTTTCGCTAAAGTGGAATAAAGTAGTTTTATTCGCACCAAAACTCAACAGATCAGACCAGCCTATTAACATAAAATTAAATAAATTTGAACTGATCGGACAAAAAACACCATTCTTCGGTCACATTTCAAATTTTTTTGTGCATTTTTTTCGTTTTGGGGCAACTCTTTAATTTTTTTCAACTAGTTTTTATTATGTAATATTCATTAACAGGAACAGGAAAATCGATTTTCCTGAAAGTTGCTTCTTTCTCTGCACTTTGAACAAAAAAATTCAATACAAACGACCAAAAAATTCAAAAATCGAGCTCGAGCGATCTCTTAGGAATTGAGTTGAAAAAAGAAAATCTAAAATCGGTTAAGAATTGGGGGGCTACGTTATTTTGAACCAGACCACTGTGCGTCGTCGCCACTCCTTATCTATCTGAGAAGGAATTTAGCGACTACCCTCTTTGGCCTTCTCGGGTATCAGCATTGCAAGTAATTTTTAAACAAAAAACTTAATCGACCTCAATTCTTATATAAAAATTTAGGGGTATCGTTAATTTCTTCATGATCAAATGATCGAAACTAAACCAAATTAGTATGGGACCACCCAAGAGGTACCACCTTTCCGAGAATAAAAGAATTACTCAGGGCGACCAAAATTGAAACAAGTCTTGGCGGGGAAAATGTTAAAGCTGTTTTTGATTGATTTTTAGTGCTGATTACGAATTCGTAGATAACAATTCTCCGTCAGCTCCAGATTTTTTTTGGAAAAGTTTGAGAAGCTCTAGCAAAAAAACTTAGGTTTGAATTAAAGCTTGAGGTTTCGACTACAATCCCTGAATCCTTCAGGTCAAGGAGCATAGGTGGCATTTTCAGGGATTGTTCAAGCTTAAATTCAAGATTAAGTGGAAGGTTCTGTTGCTTTTTGTTTCGTCTCTAGAGCCTTTTAAACATTGCAAAAATTGCGATTTTTTGACAGCTTGAACACGTTTTTCTAAAAAATCTGGAGCTGATGGAAATTTTACACCCACGAAATCATAATAAGCACAAAAAATCCATCAAAAACAGCTTTAACATTTGCCGCACCAAAATTAGTGTTTGCCTGTGTTATCGAAAACGGTTCACGGTTATCTGCGTTCGTGTTTAGACAGGTCACTTTTTTATGAGAAAAATTTTATGGGGAAGAGATATATTTACTTATGCTCTTAGGTGGTATGTTTGTATTCAGTTCCTATAGCGAGTTTAATTGTCTGATCGTATTTTTAAACTGCAGCCGATGCCGATGACTGGGGTATTGCTTATAGGAATATGACTGGAGAGGCCACTTTGGGTATGCTAGCCAGGGGTAAAGCTGAAGTGGGCATGAGCGCCATGTATACATGGTAAGTATTAGAATTGGGGAAGTCTTTTAAGGCTACCTAAATACTAATGTGATTTCAACTTTAAAGGTATGCTGATTATATGGCGCTGGATATGTCAATGTATATTGGACGTTCGGGTATAACCTGTGTGGTGCCAGCACCCAAGTATGTTTTTTTTATAAGATTTTTGGAAACTATAATTTCGAAAAAAATTTCGTTTATACCTGCTAAAAAATTACAGACGTTTGGCCAGTTGGCTACTACCCATCGAGCCTTTTCAGCCGGCATTGTGGGCTTTTGTGTTGGCCTGCTTGTGCGTTGAAATTATAGCTCTCCTCTTCATAGACCACCTTCGTCCGGTAATTAGCTCATTGAGCGAACATTTGCCCTTAACAACGAAGACAAGTTGGTGGCATAATTTCGAGTATGCTTTCTCGACAACAATGCTGCTGTTTGTTTCGCAGTCGAGTAAGGGCGTCATGGTTTGCTTTACGCCACTGAGGATAATGCTTTTCGCTTGTTTCCTGAATGACATTGTCATTACAAGCATATATGGTGGTGGACTCTCAAGCATACTCACGGTACCGAGGTAAGTTTATGAAGTCAAATATGTACATAGATAAGTATTTAGGAGTTTAATAAGTAAACGAAAGTTTTTCTAAGCTTCGGACTGACAGCAGACTCTGTGGAACGCCTTTATGCTTTTCAGCTCAAGTGGGCTGGTGATTCTGACGCATGGGTGTCAGCTTTAAGCGATGATGAGAGCGTAAGTTCACTAACTACTATTTGGATGGGATGATATACCAGTATGTAATGTTGTTTTGTTTGAATTTTTAGGAAATTATACAGAGCTTGTTGCGTAATTACGCTATTCACACCGAAGAAGAGCTGATAAAGTTGGCCGAAACCGAAGAAATGGGCTTCACTATTGAACGTTTACCTTTTGGTATATTTAAATATAAGTAGATATTTAACACTTCATTCAACTAGCCCTTTTCCAGGACACTTTGCCGTGCAGGAACATTTGACGAGCAGCGTTTTAGATAGAATGAAAATTATGGTGGAAGATATCTACTTCCAGTACACAGTTGCATTCACCTCACGTATGTGGCCAATGTTGGAACGCTTCAACGACATGGTTTACATGTGGCACTCGTCTGGCTTCGATAAGTTCTGGGAGTGGCGCATTGTTGCCGACTATTTGGATGGCAATATACAGAAGAAACTACTGGCTTCACAGTATGCAAACTTGGAAGATATTGGACCGGTTAAGTTGGGCATGTCGAACTTTGTGGGTATGCTTTTGCTCTGGTTATTGGGTATAGTTTGTGCATCGTTTACTTTCTTGGGAGAATTGTTATTTATGAAAGTATGAAACGGTCCAAGGAATCAGCTAAGGATGGAGTTGATAAGAAAAGGAATGGAGAAATATAAAGGAAAATAAAATTAAAAGAAATATAATAATGATATGTAGTATAGCTTCAAAGTTTTCAAGGCACTTTAAATGTATTTAAAAGCACAGATAAATAATATACCTAAGCGGACTCACCTTTGCCGTAGCGTTGCAATTGAGCTTTTGTCTTTTTTTCTCTTAGAGATCTTAAATTGAAATTATTTTCAAAATTTTTAGCCACTGATACTGTCGCTACCAAAGAGGCATTCGTACGAAGGTGTCTACGTTTAATATATTTTTTATTAGCCAAGCTGCAATCGGGGCCCTGGGTGGCCTTAAGATATAATTGAAATTGTTCTGAGTTTCTGGCTTTCATACTCGGTTGTCCCTGAATATCCACAAATCAAGCTGATATATATTGAAGATATATGGCTGAAAAAGGCTCTGTCGAGGCCTTTTATCCCGTAAGGGGTGGTATAGGGCTTTCTTCGAATAGATGGGCTTAAAGTTGGCTGTTTGTGGATCATCGGCGATTGGAAGAAGCTTCTTACGATAACTAAATAAGTTAAAAAAGCCAAGTTGCTGGTAGGAGTCTTGAACGGGCGCTGCTCAATAGTAACTCATCAGCTAATATATCAGCTAATTTTTTGCCATTAATGCCGCTGCTGTTTGGAAGATGAGGAGATGGAATCATTTACTCATTTTTCGAGTCTAAGGTTTCAATACTTCGTTTCGTATTTTATCCACAAACCAGAGGAACTTTCTTTGAGGCGAATATCAGCTGCCTGCGGAACTTCAATATAAGCACTCAGCGTTTCTCTAAGCGATCTTCTCTTGTTCCGGATACATTTGTTGTGGTAACCCCAAGCCGACAAAAGATTCTGGTGACATATAAAACGAATAGGTATTCAAGCAGGCGATAAAGAAAATATCTAGATCCGACCCCGTACTTAATCTAGTCTTCGAAAAACCCAATACATTGGAATGATTTTCGCTATCTTCAAAACAATTTTCCACGGCCGGTTTTGAAAAATATTCGCATACCGCATTCAAATAAAAAATT
>JAPVRG010279387.1:1101-18094 GCA_029783565.1 Rhagoletis cerasi
CTAACCGATGTGAGAAATAAAACACCGATTTGAAAACAAATGCGAGTCAATACACTTCTCAATTTCAAAGCGTATTGAAATTTGGTTTATGCATCCGTTTTGAGTTACTGCGAGCTGAGTCAAAGCGCTTTATGTGTCGGTATAAACAAGGTATATGTATCAGCACTGTTCCTTAACGTCAAAGTATGCAATGTATAAGGTTGCAATGTTTCGCAACTCTGCATACACAAACAGTTTAAATACCGCAGTAAAACAGTATCCAAACATTGTATTGGTACGTTTTGGAAGAGAGCCTCTTTTAGAATCAATCGATGCATGCTTGGCGACAAAACTTATAATGTCAATTTCTTTGACAGAGAGCTTAAAAGATGACAAATGCAACCATTTGAGCGGAACAACAACATCCAATTCTGTACTGGGATTACTACCAACAACGCTGGCGCTATTTTGTCTTTAGTTTTGATGTTAGAAAGTGCATTAGCACTAGCGGATGTCTCATAATTATAAAGCGCTGGTTATGCTTACATATCAGTGCAGGGCATAACATAAGCAATATCACGGCAGCGAAGTCTGTTGAATTTTGATTTTCCGCTATGTGACACTTTCGAAGAGAGATGTCGCTCTCATTGCTTGTGAGAATTTACTCTTGGGTTGTTCCAGTACTCTTCAGGTTTACAGTACTTACTCAGAAATCGTGCGCGTGTACACATTGGCATATTCATAATCGAAATAAAGTCTATTATAAAGTTAGTTGCTACTTTTATGACAGATATTCCATTGAAAATTATGTCAAAAAGCTGCAACTAACTTTAGTGTAGACTTTATTTTGACTATGAATACGCCTTATTCAATAATATCTTCTTGACTAGATCCTCCAGCACTGGAACATACCATCTGATTATACTGAACAGCTGATATTGAGAGATCATGCGCTCTATGCGCGGTATAATCAGTCCCCTGTTTCAAATGCGCTGCTTGTATATGCCCTGTACTGCAATGTAAGCATAACCAGCGCTTAACCCTTAGCAGCAGCTGATCCGAGAGCGCACGTACTTCCAGTATTACTAGCAACAACAGTATCGGCAATAGAAGCATTGACGTTAGGAAGTGCATTAGTATTAGCAGATGTTTGGTTTTTATTACTTTTGGCAGTGACGAGAGAACCAGAAACAGCATTCGCATACGATGATGGTGTCGTATCAATTACATCAGGAGAAGTAACATCAATAACACATGAACAAGCAGACGAAGCGTCAATACTGTTGATATCGGCATTCTTGGCTGTGAGTAGAGTTGGGCTTTCTAGTTCATTTCAAAGATTTAGTTCTTTTGTTCTTTTTTTAATGAACGACCAAGTTGTTATTTTTGTTCACTTGTTCTTTGTATTTGTTAAACCAGCACGAGTTGAAAGAGAAAGTGTGTAAGTGTACCCATTTGCTTTTGCATGCTGTCGCGCCGTCATCGTTGCGATCTCGCTTGTGAACGTACATACATGACATATTTACGCTCTTTGAGCACCAGCTCTCCTGTTCATGAACAAAAAGAACGAGATAATCGAAAAAAGGAACATTAACCAAAAGAACTTAAAGAACGAAAGTCAAAGATTTAGTTCACTAGTTCAGTGAAAAGACCCGGTCAATTGAACAAGTTCAGAACGAAACGACCCAACTCTAGCTGTGAGCATATTCGAAGATGACATGTTATCTACAGCTGGTTTCTGCTTATTAGGATGAGCCGAAATTGATATTAATTCCACAATAGGCTTTTTGTTATTAAAGATGGCACTAACAACATTACAAAGCTCTTTAACCTCAGAGATAAGCGAGGCAATTGCTTTATCTTCATCGCGGCTGCTCTCTTTAATAGCAAGCAGTTCAGAATGCAAATTTTTAGCTACCATCATTATATTCGTTTTAACATCATGCAAGTAAGCATACCAAATTTTTTTCGAATTGATCGGTCCCTGGTCCACTTCCCGGAACAAAAAGGATCCTATATGGTAATCTAGGCAAAAAGCTACCCACGTACTACATTTTAAGCAAATCGAATAGATTGGTCCCTAGTCCACCTTCCAAAAAGAGGATCCTATATACTCATCTAGGCAAAAAGCTACCTACGTACCAAGTTTTAAGCAAATCGGATCACAAATATGATTTTTTCGAATAGATCCGTCCCTGGAAAAAGTAAATTTTTTGTCCTAGAACATGGGGGTATCTGAAAGCTATTTATATACAAAATTTCATGAAAATCGGACCAGCCGTTCGCGAGATTACCTGTTACAAAAAAGTGGACTTCTCTTTATATAATTAGTACATATATTAGAGTGTTCGGTTATTCGAATTTTTTTAAAACCCGGTTTTCGAGTTACTCAAAAAACGACAAATCGAAAAAACCGGTTGCTAATTTTTAAATTAAGAAAAAACCGGATAAACCGGTTTTGTTTTACATATTATCTATACAGTAGTACTTACTCTTAATAAGAAATCATGACCAAAATTATAAGGTAACTGTTAAACATAGTCTATCTTTTATTTAGAAAGTAATAAGGCAAAATAAAATGGAAGTATTTGGATTAAAAGTAAAACAGAAAAAATTTGTGAAAAAGTCCTTTGTCGGTAAAAACTCGAGTATGTAGAGTCAAGTGTCTTTTGAATCAGACTATGCTATCCACTGAACCAGACTGACTATGCGAATATAGGGCCATATTAATGGAAAATTAGTTGCAGATTTTTTGACAGATATTCCTTTGAAAATTACGTCAATAAGCTACAACTAATTACTATCGATTTTATTTTGACTATGAGTATATCCCATTGCCTATTATAGACAGAATGAATCAACCCATTCGTCAACTCTCGCCCCTTGAATTCCATCACCGGAGACCAACAACCACCTATTTCAGACGGAGAGCTCTCGTTGCTTCGTGAGATGCGCGATACTTCGGCACAACTCCATTCTGGATATTGTATAAGGTCAAACTACTCTGTCTATTTTGAATAAGATGCCCCGACGACGCTAACCACCACTTCACTTGCCCACTCACATCAGCTCATCTAGCTCTCCCTACATGTAGTCGATTCAATGATTTAGGCATGATGCAATAATGAAAGGTGATATACGTAGTGACAGCTCGTTTCGGCGGCTCCCTTAGCTCAAGGTTGTATTGCGGAAGTTTACGAAACACGAGAGAAAGGGGAAGAAAAGAAGGTCGAATGCCCAATTTAGTACTATTTTTCGTACCAAAGCATTGAATTAAAATTTGTAAAAAACTGAGATTTTTGACATTCTTGTAATCAAAATTATATAGAAACATAATCTAAATGATATATCTTATTGCATACTTTTAAAGCAAATGTTTTTTGAGTTAAAACACCAGATTTTTTTAATTTTTTAAAGTTCGACATATGAGATTTTGACATAAATATACTATATATAATTAACTTTTCTTTCCCTATCAAAGTATTAAAATAAAAATCGGTGACAAACTGCGATTACAATTTCTAGTACTTTTTAATGAAAATCGCCCTGATATAAAAAGTAGTTTGTCAAAGAGGCAAATTGAAATTTGCTAAGGGAGCTTAAGATGGCGATTAGAGCGAGACGAACGCGAACGTATAACACCTTCCTTTATTGCATTATGCGAAAAAGTATTTCTTCTGCATAACAGTTATCAGGCAACGTAAAGAATAAAAGCTTGGTTACAACTCTTACCGGCGACATAAAAAATATTTCTCATCTAATAACCGTTATGAAGCAACTTTTTCATTAAATTTCAGAATGCGTGCAACGTTATTAATTTGTAAATTCGAGATGACAGTTATTTTTGGTTCCTGTTAAGAAGGTTTTAGTTTGAAAATATTTTGGAGAGGGTTACAAGGAGAAACATTTTAAAATCTCCTGTGTTTTTGGCAGAGTTTAAATATGTTGAGTTTTATAGAAATAAATTACACCTCAAGTAACACGCACAAATTTCATACACTCAGCGAAGCGGGTGGGGGCAATTTAGTTTAATTATAAAAATGATAACCGTTACGATCCCTGTTCTCTTAAATATATTGACAAAAAAAATCAATCGTTGGCTAATGCGGCAATTTATGTAATCCCCTTCTTAATTACTCTTAGATTCGTAATATTAAAAATGAGGCTTTACTATCTGAGAGGCTTTATGCAACTGTTGCATGCAATTCTAGTTTTAAAAAGAATCTTATTCTGTACGTAATCCAGAAACATTTTTGAACTGCATATTAACTGCAATACTAATTCCTCATATCAATTCTCCTTTCAGTATGAATACCAATATGAGGTCAAGGATCCGGAAAAGGAACTATTCTTTAACAAAAACGAGGCGGGTGATGCTGCTGGAAAGGTACGTTTACATTCAACCAACTTAACAACAAAACAAAAATTAACTAGTAAACTTAACAGGTTTCCGGTCAATATTCCGTGTGGCTACCTGATGGTCGTTTAATGACCGTTGCCTACACAGTGGAAGGTGAGAATGGTTTCGTGCCAAAAGTATCGTTTGACACAACAAATCCGTTGGGCTAAAAGACACGTAAAACAAACATCAATGAAAAAAGCAGCTCTTTACGCGACACCAATTAAATGGAAAATGAAAACAAGAATGATGTTGAAACATAGAGCTCAGCAGAAACACTTTGAGATCTTGAATGATAAAAAAATACGAACATAAATATGTATTTAGTTAATATTTAGCTAAGGACCTGTGCAAATGTTTAAGTAAAATTTGCATAATTAGGAAAGCAACAACACACACACACAGACACAGACACTTAGTATATACATACATACGTTAACAATATGCAAATGCATGGCTAAACAACGTATGGAGGACGTAAAGATAATACTACTTAAACGAAAGGCTTGTGTAGCAACAGCAATAATTACGAAACAACGTCAACAACATCTTCTTCGCGAGTTATAAATATGGAAATAACTTATTTTAAAATGAAAATTGTAAATAAAATTTCTACGTACATACATATGTATGTAGATTCATATCTACAAACATGTGTATATTCTATATTCTTTAACGCTTCAACTTCTTTACTCTAGGTAAATAAACTCTTCAATTTCTACATTTATGTCTATGCATATTGTATATTATATTATGATTATTTTGTTATTTTAAACTATATTTTGTATAATTGTACATCATCTTCTTCGCTTTATGCGCTGAAAGCGTTCACTATGTACCTTTTGATAATATTATTAAAAAAAGATAAAATACTCAATTTGTTATAATTACATATATGTACGTGTGTATATGTACATAAAAACAAATGGAAAATGGCTCAATTATAAAATAATAAAGGATTTATAGCTAAAATAGAACCCTTAACAATGCATTTTTTAGCTTTGTATTTTTATTATGAAAATCAGGGATCGAAAATATGATTTTCAAATTTTTACTGAAAAAAAATCAAACGCTTCCAAATACTGTGTATAGTTTTGAGTAAATATGTGTATGTGCACGATTTTTCATATCCTGTATGAATCTGGCGCTCTGCCAAAAAAAAAAAATAAAACTCAAATATTAATTTTTATTTCTGAGAGACAAAATAACGCTCACGAAATGAATGAAACTCAAAAAGTTATCATTAGGGGTATTCGTCTAAACGCGTAAATGCCTTGTAACCGCGTAAACCTCGTTAACTTCCTTAATTTTGTATGGAAAACCGGTTTATTTACGAGGTTTACGCGGTTACGAGGCATTTACGCGTTTAGACGAATACTCCTATTATTTTTGATGATAAAAATAAAACTCATAAAATAATCATTATTTCAGAGCGAAAAGATACACTCGAAAAATGAGTTTTATTTTTGATCAAAAAAATTTACATCAACATATAATTTTTATTTCTGAGCAATGCAATAAAACTCAGAAATTTACTATTATTATTGAACGTAAATTTTAAAGTTTTGAAACAACGATTAAATATAAATTTTTTAATAATGATTACGGTCCCAGATGAAAATAAATCGAACTATTTTCTTATCCACTAATAATAGCAATTCAGACTTACCACATTCCTGCTGTGCGTTAAAATAACAGCAACACCTTTTGTGTCATATTGTGGTCGTCCAGCGCGTCCAATCATTTGTAGCAATGTACTCTCTGGATATTCCATCATTTTACCATGGTGATACAACTAAAAATTGAAATTTTTTCAATGCAGTTATTTATTTGTTTGTTGTTTGTGCACTCTTCTACAAACTTATGTACAAACTTAATTTGCATGTATAGTACCTCAGTTGACTTGATGACCACAAGACGTGCTGGCAAATTGACACCCATTGCCAAAGTGTTGGTGCAGAGCAAAACCATTAAGTTACCTTGACGGAAGCTATCCTCAATTTGGTTGCGATCACTTAGACTCATACCAGCATGATGGTAAGCGATGCCATGTGCGGTCAATTTGCGCAGTTTACTGTCGTACAAGCTGACAGCAAAAAAATAAAAAAGATAAAGATTTGTAAATAGTTTTCTCTTCTAAACGGGTTTAGCATTTCAAAACAATTGCTATTTACAAAAATTACACGCATACCAAAAAATATCTTAACATTAAATCGAACATTTTTAAAACACAAACTGTAGATACCTTTGTGATAGTTGCGCCAGATTTGCCTTCTGTTGGTCACTTAATGCGAAATGTGTAGTAATATTTGTTTCTAAGGCCGTTGCTGCCATTTCAGCAGACTTTCGACTATTACAGAAAATCTGAAACAATAAATTACTTTTTATTGTTAGAGGTAATAGCTATTAATAAGTGTGGAAACTTAAATGTAATTTTGTAAATTACTTGGCGCGGAGAACTCCAAATAATCTAGCATATTAAATTAAGGGGCTCACAAGGTGTCAGAACAGTCATATTTTCGTAATGTTATGCGTGTGTACATTTAAAAATGGTTAAAAATGTCTTGATGATGTTGCTTAAGTAAAAATATTTTTAGCCGTTAAAAAATTTTAGTTTTTGAGACAATACGAATTTTTACGGCACCTTGTGAACCCTCAATGTGTAAAAATTAGTTTTTGATTCCTTACTAGGCTTACCAATGTAGCTTTGCACTCAGAATAATTCCGCAAAATGCCCATTAATTTGTAATTGAGGCTCATATCAAATTTAAATCCTCGCAAACACGAATTAAAGCCCAATACGTGCTTTTCTAATGGCACAGGCCGATCGGCGTCTGAAAAACTATAAAAAGAAGCAGTGAAAAAGGAATTGCAAGCATATCTCATATCTTACACAAACTGTGTGACGTTTTCGTTAATAGCTTTGGTATTTGTGCCATTTCGATCGACCATTCCGACGCGTGCAATCCAACGCGTTATGTCTTGTACGTTTGGTATAGTGGCTGAAGCGACGACGTACCGCAGAGGCTGGTCCATTGTATCGCGAGCAATGGTATGCATACGTGAGACTATCGCTTCTAGCACAGGACCGCGAACATCTTCGTTCAACAAGTGCACTTCATCAATAAGAAAGAGTCGCACTGAACTGATGGCGTCCCGACAGTCGCGCCAATGGCGTGTCAATGAATCCCATTTTTCTGGTGTCGTTATAATTACATCAGCATCGCGCAGTCGTGCTGGTTCATCCAGTTCACTATCACCGGTGAAGAGTAAACACTTTACCCCCACAACCTCAAAACGCGCCTGCCAATCGTCAAATCGTTCGGCACAAAGTGCTTTAATCGGTGCCACATAAATTGCTTTTGTTGCAACGGTGGTATACGTTGTCTGGCTGGAGTTGCTTGTGTATGACTGGCGGTGATCGAGTAACATACGCACAATTGCCAATTCAAAGGCCACAGTTTTGCCAGAGCCAGTTGGTGCACTAAGCACCACAGATTTGTTGGTATTTAGCAATACATCGAGCAGCGAAGACTGCACTGCATTGAAGGTGCGGTAGTGCTCGAAAATCTTATCAAATGGTGACGCTATAAGGACGAATATATGTTAAGAAAACCCATAATTTCGATTCAACAACAACATTGGTATATGAAATATTGTTTTTTAAAAAGGATACGTATGTCGGAAGGTGTTTTATTGTCCATGTTGATTGATTGACAGCGAAAAAGGAAATGAACGGAAATGTCTTTAATTAAATAGCGGTAAACTGAACGCGGAAATGTAAAGCGTTATTGGCAACGCTATTTGCACATTATGCCAAATGGGATTGGATCGAACCACAGAGAGACATTAAAAAATAAAAGTTAATTTTCTTAAAAAAAAAATAGAAAACTTCAAGTACAAATTTTTATTTATTTACATATTTAGAGCACCATTATTTGCACCGCTACCATCATTGATTAGGACAAAATATACAAGTTTTAATGCTAATTTCTTTTTATTGAAATTTAAGCGAAGCCTCGTTTTCTCATAAAGTATCTGCATCGCTCTCTCAAATATAGGTACATATGCGTATATATATAACGGTGGGATAGTTCCACAGGATTATGTTACTAAATTCGGGCATTCAAATCAAATTTAAATGAAGGAATACTTAATTGACCAAGGGCATGCGTTTCAGTTGCATACTCCAAAAATGGAATGTATTTCACAAATATATTTACACCCCTGGGCCTTAGTTGACCACTCTTACCTCGCATTTATTAGGCTTTCCAGGTGAAATAAAACCATCAATGTATCTATATTTTGCAACAGTTAATATATTTCACATTTTCGAGAACTACATTAATGTATGCTTGTATTTATTACTACTATTAGCAAGGTAGATAAAGCAACCTTCTTCAAATCCGTAACACCGGTATAACATTAAAAACCAATTAAAAAAAATGAAAATATTTTAGAAATACAAATCCAAATGTTGCAGCTAATGTACGATCTATTCGCTATTTTGTAGTGCACTGGAGCCCCGCAGCTTCGGCGGAGCAGCGCTACCGTCGTTTCGCTCTGGAGCGTAATTTTCGGGTACAAACATTAATAAAAGAAATTTTTAAATAAACTAGCGTATTTAAGGATAAGTAATGTAATAATAAAAATGTAAGGGTGAATTATATGAAACGACTCCAATCTTGCTAACATCGTGTTGTTAGGCAATCAGAGTTCTCCGGTTATTTGTACTTTTTAAGGTGTACGGGGGTGTTCCAGACGCTTACGGTCTTCGGAGGGTATTGGTATTTCAGCGCTTGATTTGGATGCATTACTGTTGTCATCGTAGTCCAGTGTATTGCCGGTTGCATCCCTATGTCCTTCACCGCCATCGCTTTCAATCTCACGTTCGGCTTCATTTTCATTTAACATTTCGGTTAAAACTTCCACTAAATTACGTGCCTCCTCCAACATTTGACGCGATGTATCCAACTCAGCCTCCAGACCCTCAATACGTTCGTGCAAACGTTGATTTTCTGTAAGCGTTTCTTCTAGAGCTACACGACGTTTCTCTGCTAGATGTTCCCAATATAGTTCGCCCGGATTTCCTTCACCGGTAAGGTCCTCAGCTGTTATCGTCGACTTCTCTCCACCGGGCGCCTGTTTTTGAGGGCTTGTTTGTGTTTCAGACACACGAGTCTCTACTTTCTTGCGCTTCGCAATGTCAGTGGAAGCCAAAGTGGCCTCAGTTGCACTGCAAGTTAAGAAATTTAAAAAAATTAGTTTAAGCAGATATAAAATGGGTTACAAAAGAAAACGCTTTTACTATAAATATATATGTAGCTATGTATTTAGGTATGTATGTATTTTAATGTATCAACAGAAGAAACAGGCAACTTACGCTTTGAGGCGGCTCAGTTTGTCAATTTGTGGGCGCCCAGCCAAGTTTTCTTTGTCAATGGCGATCCCACCTGGCTGCAGCACCTTAAACGTCTTGCGCTGATTCTTCAAATTCTCCTAAGCAACATTAAAACAAGCGAGTGAGGCAAAATGCAAATTGCGATGACAAATATCCCAATAATAAAAGTATGCAATGAAAACAAAAATTAAAAAACCAAAACTTATTAGTATATTATATGAAATGAATGTGAATGGCTGTTAATGCACACAAAACAGAAGGAAATTGAACGATGCATTAGTAGGCTTTTGAGCCAAATCAGCGTGGCTTCACTTTTGTTATTTAAGTATTTTTAAGCTTCACACCTGTTGTTCGGCTGCTGATTCAATTTGAATGAAGACCTTTTTCGTGGAGACATTAGACATTTTATCGATTTGTAATTAAAACCACCAAATTAATATTAACAGAACGCGCGCAATGGACGCCGTTTTTTTTGTTTCCAAAATAACACAAATGTTTTCAAACTATGGTAATTGAACGAAATTTCTCCACTGCTTTGGTTTCTGTAAATGTCAAATAAAAGCGCGAAATATGTAACTGCTTGAACTTAGCTGCAATTCTACGCAGGGCTGCATTGCGACGTATTCCGACGTACTATTTTTATGACCGTCACAAATCAAACTTTCACCGGCGTATAATTTCGGAAATTTAACACGTTCATGACCACGTTTTTCTGAAAACTGATATAGACGCTTAAAAGTGTACAATAAATTTATATTCAGTTGCGTGGTTTTGTTGCGTACGGCAAGCCATTTATTTCTAAACACTGAGAAGTTTAAAGTTCTATACGATTTCTGTGAACGATGTGACCACTCAGACGCTAACATTTGAACACACACATGTATATGCTTCAAATTAAATATTTGGCCAATAATTAATAGGCTTTTACTTGCGCAAGTGTCCCTTCTTATCTATTAACATCCTTTGAAGCGATTATAAAAAAAAATATTTTTCATCGAAATTTCGCTAATCCGTTAGAATTTAATTTGACGGCGTTAGAAATTAATTCGCAGCCAATCAGATGCAACTCTGCTATTTTATTTCAAAATGGCTATTGTGTGTGTGAAGAAACCGTCGTTAGACGAGAACGAAACGTTTTGTGCGAATTAAAATTGTAAATATTACGAACCAAATTAAATGTTCCAAATTGGAAAAGTGTGTAACTAAAAGCTTTGTAGCTCTCCTCTCAAGGTTAGCAAGTTGGAATAAGCTCAAGTGTGCGTCACTTTGCTATTTTACTGGCTTTAATTTACGCATGCCATTGGAGCTGCTACCAGAGGGTGTGTGTAGTGTGTATGTCCGTCCGTGGGACTTCACAGGCGTATCGTCGGATCGTTGCTTGTGACAGCTGCTGTCAAAGCGTCTCTGCCGACGTCGCTGTCCACGTTTAGTAGTTGCGCTATTCGCTGCCATGTAATTAACTTTTTAGACGCTGAATTTGAAATGTCAACTGTGAAAACAAGGAAAAATTAGTAATCATAAAGTTTATCATCAATACCTGGATTAATTCACAAAAATTTCTAAACTAAAACTCTGTTTCTTTAATGGACGAGTTTAGAAACCTTAACATTGATAAAGAATACAACAATTTCACAAGGAATAGCATCGTACAAACTACTAAATCTACACCAACAACAACAACTCAAGGAACAGTAGCCACGGCGCAGCTAGGTCGCTGCGAGAGTGATGCGATTCATCCGCGTTTATTAAATAAACATCAGACGGAAGAGGTGAAGTGTATGAGCTGTGGTCAAGTATTTAAATCCACTTCATTAGACGAAATTATTTACCATTACGAAAGCGTAGCACATAAGGCATCCTTTGCAAATTGTCAATACTGCGGCGGAAAAGTGCACAAATACCAGTATTTTAACCATATTCATATGTATCACAGTTGCTCCCGTTGTAAAAGCGGTAGGGAAAACTAATATAAAATAGCAACATGAATCGAAATATTGATATGGACAATATCGACACCTATGTAATTGCCGAGCGATTAGAAAGTGGAAGTGGCGAATCGGCTGAATCGGAGTGCTCGGACAATGGAGGCGGTGTCGACGATGATTCCAGTAGCTTAAGCTCGCGTGCTGCAGGTGGCAATGGCTATGGAAAACGATGGTCCAGAGCTGAAGATAACTTACTTAAGGGGCTTGTTGGGCAATATGGAGATCAATGGGAATTGATTGCGCCACAATTTAAAGACCGCACTGAACAGCAGGTTCAACAGCGGTGGGCTAAAGTGTTGAATCCTGAGTTAATCAAAGGCCCATGGACGAGAGAGGAAGATGAGAAAGTCGTTGAACTTGTTCGGCGCTTTGGTCCAAAAAAATGGACACTAATATCACGATATTTAAACGGCCGCATTGGTAAGCAATGCCGTGAACGCTGGCATAATCATCTCAATCCCAGCATTAAAAAGACGGCTTGGACCGAAGAAGAGGACCGAATAATTTTTAATGCTCACATGGAATGGGGTAATCAGTGGGCAAAAATAGCAAAACTTTTGCCTGGACGCACAGATAATGCCATAAAAAACCATTGGAACTCTACCATGCGACGCAAGTATGATCCCCATCGATTGAGGGTATTAGCACGTCAGTGTCCTGATTTGCAGGACTCGCGTTCTAATCTAAAAGCGCTTATCAAAGCGAGTGTTACTGCTACAGCCCAGCTTCAAATGCAGGCGCCAGCACCGGCCCCAGCGCTATCTCTGCCAGCGCAAATTTTACAGCGCCCTCAGCTGCAGCGACAACAAAACGAACAAGCTCAAGAGCAACCTAGCACATCTGCCGTGGCTACGATGCAACGTTCTGAACCGCAAGTAGCTAAACAACCTCCAACACGACCACCACCAAATATTTTGAAGCGTAATCGACCACAATACGATGCACAATTGCAGCAACAACAATTTTTGGAAATGGGTACATGCAATACAAATGCATTTACAACGGTTGGTCTGGACAACATGGGTGTGGCTGGCGGTCATTGGGTAAAACAGGAAACAAAATTGCCGGAATCGCCTGTAATGACTCCTATAAAGCCGTTACCATTTTCACCATCACAATTCCTCAATTCGCCATGCTTACCCTCATTCGAGGACATCAGTTTGCGTGCCAGCACACCAGTGCATAAAGGCTCTGGACGAGCGGGAGTAGAAGTCAAAAAGGAATTAGAAAGCTCTTCAATTGAAACGCCACATAAAAGTAAGCAGTTGATAGTAATTTTTATGACCCATTAAATACTGACAATTTCTTTCATTTTTTTTTTTGCAGGTATTTTGGGTCCACGCACGCCGACACCGTTCAAAGATGCTCTCGCCGCTTTGGGTAAAAAGCGTCGATACATTCCACCGAGCCCATCTTCCTTGGTTGAAGACTTGGCCGAAATCATACACGAAGAACAGGTGAATGATTCGAATAATATGGCCATAAAAAAGGAAAATATATCGTCCGATGCAGACAATACCAGCGATACATCCAGGGCTACCGCTGGCGGGTCAGCATCGCAACCGACAAAGAAGGCACGAAAATCACTTATCACCAGCTGGGGTGAAAATGTTATGCCCAGTGTTGGTATTAAACAAGAAAAGAAACCGTTGCCTTTTGAGACCGAAACACCGAGCAAATTTCTAACATCGAGCGAGTCTATTGCATTCTCTCCCACAACAATCATTATGAAGGATACACTATGCAGTGAGGCTGATCTTTTACTAGATACCAATGAAGAAGCCAAAAAAGAAAATAGTCCACAACAACGTCAACAGCAACAAGGACATAATTCGCTGTCTTTATTGCCGCCCCGCGAACGAAGTGGTCACCAATACTTGGATCCGAAATGGGAGAGACTTGCATGTGGTCAGACCAAGGATCAACAATTTATGGTGCAGCAAGCACATGCATGCCTCAAGAATCTCTCGCTAATGCCGCGGTCGCTAAATTTTGAAAAGCAAAAATGACGTGAGCAAATAGAAAAACCGCTACGAGACATTCTTTAACAACACATCCTAATTGTTGACTAAATACTTACATATGTACAACTGCACATGTACGCATACTATATACTTATATATTGTATACAATTTTAGTATATATTGGATTATTGTTCTATCGCTACGATTGTTATCGAGTTGAAAGTTTTTTTATTTTATATATTTTACACTAACATAAACCTAAGATTGCAAACAGTTTGTGAAATATGTATACATATGTACGTACGTACCTATTCAGAATTTTATATGCATGTATTTTGCACGATGCTAGATTCGCATTAACTGCAGAGGCGGAAATGTATAGATTTAAGCCCAAAGAAGTTTGAAGAACACTATAAGTATGCTATGCACGTTTCACAAATTATGTATGTACAACTATTATACATACATATATTTTCTATTTATCCATAAATATTGTAAGTAATTCGTATAAATTTGCTAATGCAGTAATAAAAGCAAACTAACAAACCGATATTTGAAGCTAAATGCGTAATGAAATTATTTCATTCTGTGAAAAAAATTAAATTTATAATCATGTAACCCAACTTATATGTATGTATGCATAAGTATATTGTACCTATTTACTCCGCAGAAGTGCGAGAACAGGAATGCATGATATGTATCTTAATTTTTTTAATCAAATAAATACAAATATCATTCAAACCGGCGAAACATTTGGGTTATGTTCTTTTGACCCTGGGAGGAAAATTATCTGTAACGCATGATGCATCATGTCTGTAACGATTGTTGAAATTTAGGGAATTTAAATATGACAGAAAAAACTGCTTCCAGAAATCGATTGAAATTTTTATTTAGTACTCAGAAATATACGAAAATCCTATTATCACAAAGAGACACATGCACCTGCATATGTCCATATAAATATAGAACATTTAAGAATATGTATACAATTTTTTTTGTTGAAAATAGAAAATTTTAAATTTCTGCTCAAAATTTAATCAGTCTTCTTACTGAGTGGAATACTTGTGCTTCGCCGCCGACTCAGAGCCAAGGTCCAGTACAAAATCCAAAGCGGGAAATAAACTGCAGCTATTGCCGTGTATAGCCAATTGCCGTAAATCTGCAAAAATAAAATTCAGATAAAATCAATTTCAACAAAGTTTTCACTTATGTATATGTAAGTTGCAACATTCTTTCTTACAATACTGTCCATAAGACCGAATGTGACTGCATCCATTGCAGCTCCAAAAGCCCGTTTAGCTACTTGACCTAATGCTAACTCGGGAAATTCGAATAAAGTCAGCCATAATACTATTAAATAGATGGCCGCTAATGGATTGAGTAGAAGTGTATAAGTCTGTGTTAAATTTTGTCGTAAGCCCTTTGCGCTGTCGCTGTTCAACAATATCGTTAGTGGTGAGATGAGCACAGCCAGCATAAAACCTAAAGCGAAATTCAGCAGGCCGGTGACAATCAGCGTCACACCCATGAAAATCAGCGCAGCTATATGCAACAGTTGAAGACCAGCCTCCGGTAGCGTGTAAAATAGCGGCATTAGTATTCCGAATACCACTTGCACACACAAAATTAGGCTAACACTCATCTCTGTGCCAATACCCATGGCTGTAAAATATTCTCTCACTTGCTGGCTTAATGGCAGGGCATTGCAGAGAAAGCCCAACAACAGCGCTACTACCATATAAAGCAATACTGCAATGTATGGCAACTGAACTGGTGCTTTTTCTTCATAGATAAGCGATTCCTCTGCCTCAGCAGTAGTTTCATCGCCAGTAGTGATGGTTAGCCACAGAAGGAAAGCTTTAATGAACATAGGACTAGCTAACGCTATGAGGCAGGGCATGAAGTCACCAATTGAAACGAAACGATCATTCTGTACCAAAATATAGAAAAAGTAGCTTTGATGGAAACGTTCCAACAGATTATTTAAGCTGCGTGAAATGCCTTCTATGGTCTTCAACAGAGAGAGTGCAGTGCCAAAGCGATTGTTCACATTGCTGTTTGTGGTACGTTTCACAGCTTCAAGTGTCAGTGATTCAATGCGATAGCGGTGAAATAGTCCATGATTGCCAGTAGGAACGCCAGTAGCTTGACTCATTAACATCTCTAACATGTGACGTAGATTATCCTCTAATGAGCCACGATAGGAACGACGCTTCTTTCGGGGTGTGTGTTTGTAGCCCGACGAAAGGCCACTGCGTGATGTAAGCCGCTGCACCAGATTAAACATATCGAGATTGGGTAGTTGACCATTAAGACCTTCAATTTTCACGTCGATATAATCTAGAAAGTGGATATTTAGTAAAAGCTGCTTTAAAAATTGAAAATGATGTGCTCTGAAGTTCAGACAGCCGATTTTATTCGTTCAATATTTACCTATATCCAAATCTTGTACTTCCAAGTTGAGTGCCGCTTGCAATGCCCCTGCTCTTGCGGGCAAATTCCCGCAACGCAAAATTGACGAATCCTTAATTCCACCCTCATGGTAGGCCTCTAACCAAGCATGCATACCCAGTTGCTCCTGTTCAGTTACCAAAAACACCAAATCCTTTGCCCAGTAATTTTTTTCTTAATAAAAAATTTTAAACGTTAATGCACGTATAATTAAAGAGTGTTTCAACTTACTGCGCGCAAAGTCAGCAAACGCCAGAAGCATAGGTAAACTTGCCGTAATATCAGCATGCACTGAGTTTACTGCGCGATATGGCGCCGAGAAAACCACGCCTTCTGTGGAGCTAATGCGTGGAGCGCGCAATATACCATAAACATTCTTTCCATGAAACTCTTTGCCGCTACTAAAAGGATAACGGAGCGTAAAGTTATGCACATGTGTTTCAAGTCCAATTTGGTGCATTTTTGCGGCTATCCAAGCATGCGGTGTTGTGGATTTGTGATCATTGCGTTTACGTAGCAGCTCTTCATATAAAGATTGGGCGAAACGTACAGAATCTTGACCAATTTCAGGATCAACCAGTCCTAAGAAATATAATTCAATAATGGAAAACTAAGTTTTGTTAATTATATTACCAGGAGATAGTGCATTCTCAGATAGATAAGTTCCATGGCTGAATTCAGGGTGTGACAGACAAACGAACCAAGCCAAGCCGGCTATATAAAAAAACAAAGAAATTTTGCCACTGTGTTTGGCTAGTGTACGCCCAAATTTACCCCGCGGCGTCAATGAAGGGTCCGAGAGGAGACCCATTTT
>JAPVRG010279450.1:3198-13606 GCA_029783565.1 Rhagoletis cerasi
TATCAGAAATAGTAATTTATCTCCTCAGTAGCGACCAACAGCAGTTTGGGGTATGCTTCAGTGAGAAGATTAACTTTGATGGAACCACTTCCATGATCTTTGTTAAAGAGCGCTCCAGTGTATGCAGTATTGTTCAGATAAAAAGACAAATACGAGTGAGAGTATGAGAAGATGCGAGTATGATAAGAAAATTACAGCTATAATAACCTAACCCGAATTTTAGGATGTGGGTATACACCGCTTTCATATGGTCAATCCCTACTTACGAAAATTTAAGCTAACTAGCCTAAGCAAACAATAAAATGTCATTAGACTAAGTAGCATAGGAATAATAGCTTGTTCGGGAATATTTGGGAGACTGAAATCTTGACCGTCGGAAGTACTTACTCGATGGGAGTTAATTTGAGAATTTTAAATTGATAGCGGTTCAAAGACTAAGTTCTGTTGTTCTTTTTTTGGCGACCGAAAAAGTTGATCTTATTGCTCACTCATTCTTTGTCAGTGTTTAACCATTCGCGCCGTCATTGTTGTGATCTTGCGTGTATTCGTACATGGCAAGTTTTCAGCACCTGATCTTTCTCTGCCCATGCCTGTTTATGAGCAAGAAGAACGAGGTAAAAGAACGAAAATCAAAGATTTAGTTACTCGTTCAGTTAAAAGACCCGGTCAATTGATCAAGTTCAGAACGAAACGACGCAGCCCGAGAATCGGTACTGTGACGAACGAAGTCTTTCGGGTATCATTTAATTAAAGAAAATATTTGGAAGGAAAATAAACATACAGACATGGTAGGAAATCCAGATTTTGGCTTAAATATATTAGTGCGGTTCCCATCGAGAACGGGATAGAGATGATTTCAAGCTGCTGATAAGCGTTGTCAGGAAATATAGTTTAAGAATGTATTTTGAATGTATTCTTAAATATGCGGGCTAAGCGCGAGAATATACCTCCAGTCGTAAAAGGCAACCAAAATCTATTTTTGGAAGATCACAGGAACCCTCCAATGACGGAGTTGATCATTTTTCAAAAAGCCATAAGAGGAGGAGAAGGACGAAGAATCGGAGGGCTAAACGCAAGCAGAGGAAACCGTCTTGTGTGGCGGGCCTACGTAGGTTACTCCAGAATCCAGTGGACATTGGTGGCTGCATCGACATCGAAATCTGCTGGCGAACGCTGCAAGAGAAGGAAAACTGCGGCGGCACCAACTAATGTCTACCCCAATGCCCCCACAAGGGGAACAGACTTCACTGTTTATAGTGAAGAGTGGGCCCTTCTCAGAAAAGCGCTATGCAGATGTGTTTTCCTGTTTCCGTGCTCAAAATCCGGAGGTGCTACTGTGGTCGTTGATATGGATCAGAGCTCCATGGATATCCTCGGATAAAAGCACGGAAATCGCCGGAGTCTCTTTTTTGAGACCGTCACCAAACAACTGAGCTTGGCCAATTTTACACCGCCTCCCAACGGCAAATGGATTTTATAAGAAGCTTTTTCATGGCAGAAATACACTCGGAGGTTTGCCATTGCCAGCCGAGGGGCGACTGCTGATAGGAAACACTTTTTTATTCAGATGTTGCTTAGACCAGGGATCGAACCCAGGTCCTATGCAGTGGTAATACGCACCTCTAACCACTCATCCACAGCGGAAAATAAGCAATGCCCTCACTAAAAAGAAATTCTCTTAGAGGATTTTCGTAAATAAAGAGGATGCTTTTGTTAATGCCACATTTGATAGCATGTGCAACTCGGCCCTATGTCATGGAGTGGATCTGTGGTTGTAAAAAAGAGGGTGCGGCCCATGCAGCCGTTATTCGGGGAACTGCAGGTGAGCAAAGCCATATTGTCCTCGATCTCAGAGGTCCTAGCTAAATTTTGCTTTCATTGAGCAGATGGAACAGCGGATCACTTGTGGGATTGGTGACTAAAATTTTCGTGCTTCTGCCACGCCTATGCAATGATTAGGTATGAGGCTTTTGGCAGAGATGTACTGAAAGACGAACAACGATAACAATAAATATATACATTGAAATAGATATTGACCAAAACTTATTCACAATATCTCGATAACTTATCGATAAATATCAACATCAACAGTGATGAAGAACTATAACGATATCGTAAATTAAATCGAGAAAATATATGTACATATGTACATATACAGATATTGATATTCTGTATACAGATAATGATATTAAAAAACTATATAGGTAAAAAAATCGTAAAAGCCCGGTAAGTTTATTATATAAAAAAGTTGATTTTGACAAATATCAAAGAATATTTCGATAACCTAATCGATGAATGAACTCATATGTCTGTAATTATTTCAATAAATATAACGGTAGATATGTACCTATATATACGACAAGGCGTATAACTTCCTCTCATTGCTCCTTTAATTTAGTATATATGGAGTTGTGAAACGAAAAATCACTTCTCTCATTATACATACCTTTTGAAGCTAAAGGTAGCTGTTAATAAATTGACTATGTCTTCCCCGCTACTATTCTTCAATAAAACTAGAGTTGTTTTTAAATTTACTAGGTGTTGCATGTTTATATTCCCCAATAAAACTGCCACAGAGGCGTTGCAAGATCATTTGCAACAATTTATGTTTCAATTTAAAGCTTATGCTTTCCTATTTGCATAACAATTAAGCTGGAATTTCATTACTCTTCCTCTGCAATACTTGAATTAATCCATTTTATTTAGTCTTTTTCGCAAAGTTTACAATTGCACTGTTGCTGCAAGTTTATTTTATTTTATTTTAAATTCAATTTTATTATTGCATAAAGATTTTTATCTTGAAAAATGACAGAGATGCATGCGAATGGCAAGCCAAATTTGGTGACACACACACATACACACTTAAGGCAGAACAGCAAACAAGGCAGACGGACAGACGAGCAAGAAGACAGTCAAAAACAGACGAAGAGATTAACTTATATGCGCTAGACATACTTAACCCTTAACTATCTACCACAAACTATTGTCACACAACCATCTAGCATACGTCAGTGGGACAGCAGGTTTTGCTTATTATTAATTCTTTTTAGAACATATTGAACTTTTTATTAAATAAATACACAAGAAAATCATCTTTTTTATCTTTAATAATTGTCACTATATCTTATCCACAAAGAATATCATTCAGAGAAGGAACTTCTTTATAATTCTTTTAGTTCCAATAAACATTAAAAGTTGAAAAATTTAAAATTCTCAATAACATCATAAATTTAATTAAGCTGCGTAAGTATCTCAGACCCGCGGTGGTAGTTTTTTAATCACCCGGGACAAATGAGCGTATATCTAGTCTCGACGAACGGTTGCGGGGTGTTTGAGACGCATGGTAGGTGGTTAAGGGTTAAGCATACATACACGTGACAAAGTTAATTTATCACACAACAGCGATACAAACAGTGATGTCCATAAGACTGTTGCCACAATGACCAAATTGGCAAGACCTTGCCACAACACGCTCTTATGGTCATTATGACGGCACTGCCGTTCAACTATCAGCTACATAGAATAATACCAACTACTACAACAACAAAAACAATTGACAATAAGCTGGCGCGCGTGTCCGCGCATAACCGATGCAAAACCATAATTGCAAAGTAAAATTGGCAAAGCGCAAGGCAAGACGAAAGCAAAAAAACCGAAAATAAATAGGAGTGTTTAGAGTTATGGGCGAACACACACAAAGCGGAAAAAAATGAAAAAAATGATAATTTAAATGCGACAAAATACGCTATAAAAATAAATGTTAACAAAGCGGTTTATGTGCTGGCGGGCCATTTGTGGTCCCAGGACAAATGCACATACACAGCGAGAACACCAAGCCGACAAAAAAAAACACTTAGAAGCGCAGCTCACAAAAAAAAAAGAAGTAACAAACATGAATTAACAAGCTTGGAAACACAAATAATAATTCGTTACCTAACCGTGAAAAGGTGCTAAGTCCACTTTTTTTTCAAAATAAATTTTTCGATGTAGAATGGCAGGGAATGCGACACTACATCATTTAAAAAAGATATATGTAATTATCTTTTTCCGATTGCGTATAATTCAATAGCGCAAAAGTGCTGGCTCCATAGTTGTCAAAGAAAATGTGTTAAGTGCATAATTTAATTTCCATCTAATATGTACCTAACCACACCATTAATATTTAATACTATTTTTACAATGCATTGTTTAAAGTTTATTTATTTGATTTTGTTTTATGCCAAAAAAACTGCTAACTTCTGTTATTTTTTGTTTTACTTTTCATTATTGCATAGCAGCAATAAACCTTAACTAATCAAGAAAATAGCAAACGTACAAAAACTCTGCAATTGGAGACGCCAATTGGAAACGCCAAGTGAGGTCAAGTCTTTTTCCACCTTGTCTTTTCAACGCAGAGGAGGCCTTTCTCCAGCACAGGCAAGATGAGTGACGAGAGTGGACTTTTCTTCTCAATTGCCTACTCATTCCAAAGTAGCACTTGTTGGCAAGAGTGATTCTCCACTGGATTTCAAGGCTGACATTATTATTGGAGTTAACGCTGGTTCGTAAATAAACCAAGTCGTCTGCTAAACCTTAATATGTTTTATAGGGTTTAGCCAAAAGAATGCAGAGATTTATATGAATATGGCCAAGGAATGCTAAAGGAAATTATATTAACGGAAATGGAGAAATTTTACTTTGGCAATTATGGATGAAATTTAAATAAGGTAAGTGTATGCCATACATGAATTACATACTTCATTATTGCTTACAGTGGCTAATTTAAGTGCGTTCATTGCTGGTAATTTCTGATTAATTTGGTTATATGACATAATGTCCAAAACTTAAAAAGAAGTTATTTAAAGAAAATAATGAGAATTTGTGTGAGGAATAAGGACAACTATGTTGAAAACAAATAATAATGAGTATAAAAGTTTAGATTGTTAAGTTTTTTGCTTTAGTCACGTATTTTTTAAATTTGTTCCTTCTTATGAAAATTTAACCTACACTAGTTGAGCCCGCACTCCTACAGGCTACTTTTTTAATTTAAATACTTTACCTTCTTGGATAGCTAAAAATACATACTAGTTTTTAAAATAAGATTTATTGATGATTTTTATTAATTGACTAAAAACAGAAAAAATCGCACCCTTGACCAACAATTTAAAAAAAGTGGACGTGCAAGTAAAAAAAATATTATTTTTTAAATAATCTTTAAAATCGAATATCTTGAAAACGGTTAAGTTTTGGACATCATGTCAACAAAATTAATCAAAAATGTTCTAAATAATAATGTCCTTATGTATCCAAGAAGATAATAATTTTGATGCACTCGTTATTGGCAAAGTCTCTAGCTACTTTTTGTAATGACACAGATTTGGAATTTTGTGGTGGTGACACGAATCTTTAAAATTAAAGAAAAATAATTATTTTTAATGCAAAATTTTATTTTTAGTTAAGTAAGAACGATAAAATTTTTGTAAGTGCTTCAACGGACATGGCTTAGGAGCCACATATTCCTTATTTAGTTTTTCGTTGAGATGGAAATTTTGATGGATTTCAGTTAGCAACCTCCGTATTAAGGCAACTTCGGCAAGTATTCCGCCTGCCACATGATCGTCAAGGCAGTATCATTTAAAGCAGTTCAGATCATTATATCTACCTTTATTTCGAGAATGATGGTACTAACAAACTGCTTCCTGATCTTTGAAATGTTTTTTCGCACAACTCATCACACAAGTCCACCATATGTCATGCGAAGGTAAAGAAAAGTTTATCTTTAGAGAAACATACCTGAAAGTAGAAGAGCAACATCAAAAGAAAAATTAGTATAATACAAATAGTGGTTTAGATATGCTCAAGAATTATCAATATGGTGTAAAATTGAATAAAAACTTATATACTTTTAAATATCTACACATGCATAAAAACAAACTTAGAGTACAACTACAAGAAATTCATATAAAATAGAAGACATACGGGCTACTGAAATAACTTCCATGGGCCCGTGGAAGTTATTTCGGACTTAATTTTTCCTGCAGATCAGACATAATTTCCATGGAATAAAGTCATGACACAACTTTTAAATCACATGGTAGCTATGTCATGACTTAATTTCCACAAAAATGATCGCCAGAGAGGGGGAAGGCCATCAAATTATTATTACCAACAAAATTTTGCGTCAGAGATTTTGATAGCTGATCCCAATAGGATTTTTTCCGTAATTAAGAATCTGTTCTATAAATGTTTCAATTGGGTTCAAAATGATCAAAAAAACGCAATTTTCACATTTTTTGGACTTTTGTAGTAGAATAACGACGCAATGGAGAGTTTTCGGAACAGCAAAAAAAATAAAGCATTAGTGTTGCCCTTTTATCCCAAAAGATTAAAAAAATTTGTTCCGCAAGCACTAGTCACATAAACAATTTGTTTCTTAAAAAAATATTTAGCGAATACAGCCTAAAATATCATCCTATTTCTTCATCACATCCATACCAATTTTTTAAAAGTTGTCTTATTGCCCCGTCCGATAAAATTAAAATTTTTTTCACCCATGAAAAAATCAAGCATTTTCGAAAAGTAGAGAAAAATGTACCCGTATATAGCCGCTTTTCTAGATCAAATCATTTACGGTTTCTTTGGGGAAAAACAACCCTTAACATCCCCTATGTTAAGTCGGTCAATAGAATATATTGCCTTGTGTTTTTTTTTAAACTTCGTAACCAAATGTTTTTTGGAGTTGCTGATTACGAATCTGAAGTCAGTTTTTAAAAATTCAAAATGTCGGATACAATATGACGGCATTATCAAGGATAAAATGATACGAGAATATTTTTCTGGCGAAAGCGCTATCAAAACGTGAATTTTTTAATAACATCGAAAACACCGAAAAACATGTGGGGGTATTTATTAAGCAAAATTTTGTAAATTTTTTGATAAGACAAAACAAGCACAATTTTTTTTTAATTTCGGTATCTTCCTTATAATTTAGGTTCATAAAGTTCTTAAATTACCACTAAAAATGCTTTTACTTAAGAATACTACCTTTTAGCAAGAATTTTTAAGGTGAATGCAAGAAAACGATTTCAAGTAAGATTATCAGAAGAAAAATGAGAGTCTCGTATCATTTTATCCTTGGCAGTATTGTCGGGATATGGTCGCCGTATATGTTCGCGGCATCAATTATGCTTGCTTCACCCAAATGCAGATTGTTCTTCGTCTTATTTGTTCTTTTGGTGTTTTTCTTGGCGATACGAGTAACATATAAAATAGGAATGAAGTAAATTTTTCCAAACTTGAAATATATATTATGGCGTAAGTGGTATTATGGCGAAAGTTTATTGCATCGAATCGGTATCGGATAACGAAAGGGAAACATTGGGTACCGATTTTTTTTAAATATTGGGTGCCGAGTATTGGGAACCGACAATTCAGCACATCACTAACCGTGTCGGACGGCATTGTAGGTGCTAATAAGCCTTTCAATGTAAGTTTGAAATTTTAATAATGACAACATAAAAGACGTGTCCAGATTTGATTAAAGGTGGAATTTATTCTCCTTCTAATAAGTACAATATGAGTATATGAGCAAAAGGTACAAACTTTCGACTTACATTTCCCCAATTATTCACAAATTTTCGAAATATTTGACAGCAAAATTGCGATCGTAAGAGAGAACAAAATTACAAAAGTGCAAAATTTAATTGAATTTGATAAAAAAAATAAAATTGGTATTTTTGAAACATTTTATAGATACTGTTTAAATTATTCTATGCCTATATCTTTCTACAGAAGTTCAAAAACTGCCAAACATCCCTTTTTTTACCATTTAAATCGGCAATAGCTGAAAACCTGGAGCTAATTAAATAATTTGAGGGCCAGATTCTAATTCTGCTGACAAAATCATATAAGATTCAGTAGTCTTTCGGTGCGCCGCATAAAGTTGTTTGCATTTTGTTGGGCTGTGTAATTTATTTATTTTTTTCATTTATATGATTTAATAATCTGCCTATACATATGTGCATGTTTATTGAGGATAAATTATAATCTTATTCGAACAACACTTTGATAATTTAATTGACCTTCAACGTAATTTTCAGTCTTTAAAGGATTGTGATAAAATTTACACCAGATTGAATGGCCACAGGGAACAAACAATATTTCACAAGAATTTATTTTACAAAATAAAAGAAAGTTGGTTATGGTTTCGAGTCCTCTAAACATTTATATAACTGTTTAAAGTTTTCGACATACATCAATACGACACTTACGACACCGTTGTGAATACCCCAATTATTCTATTCCATTAACAAAAAGTTGAGAGATGCGATAAAATGATGTATGTATTTATTAATTCCACAATTTTAAACGCCCTAGGTATATTAGCTCGCTTATAAATTGTATAACATGTTGTAATTGTAATGTTAATTGGCATATATACATATATACGTATGCTTAAAACGTGGCATGAAACCTGCGGGCATAAGCTAGTATTATATAAAGTTATTATCAATGTTATAAGTTTGGTATAGTGCTTTGACTCCTGAATCTAAGATTTCTTTAAAAAGTGGAGTTAACTAGTGAGCGACTCATTTAATACAAACTTATCATGGAACTTATATCTGACATATCTTCCATTAATCAGATCTGTGGAAGTTATGTCTGAATTTACTTCCATGGACCAAAAATCGATCGATGGTTTTAATTTCACGACATAACTTCCATGAAACTTATGTCACGGTTCCGTGGAAGTTATGTCGAAACCCCAAACACAAATACATATATACAACGTTGACAATTTCGTGGTTTCGAAACGCCAAGGCTGTAATTTGGCATTTAACAACTGCGTTGTGCCTTAAAGATATTACAAACTACTACAAAAAGTGATAATTCTTACATGCCCACGTTTCGCTCCAAAGAATTATGGTGCAAATAACCGTCCAACTACGCATGCATTTGGTAAAATTCGGAAGAGATTTTGAGTGCTCACTTTAAGTCATCTACTGTGGGCTTCAGAGATCAACTCTCGCAAAGGACTCTCGTTTGATAACTCATTTCTGGTTAATGTCTAATTAAGTAGTATTGCCGAAAAATTTTGACTGTGATCAAATAAATCGAAAACATATATAACCTCCCTCCCAATGCATTTCCAAGCAAGTACTGTGTCCATGCATTTCTTTCGATAATCTGTTCGACTCGATTACGGCGAGTATCTCCAATTTTCAAGAAATTTAATTGATTCTAGTTTTAAATAAATGGTTTGAATCGCAAGAAAACAATAACAGAATGCCCAAAAATCCACATCTTTTGAACTCTGTATTTTTAAACGTGTTCTCTAAATGTCTTTAGCTCATTAAGTGTGAGATCGGGGCAAAAATTTACTGGTTGGAAAAAATCATATAAATTGTTGGCATTCCTACTTTTTAATAACTTTCGGGTATTTTATAAGTATTTTCTTAAGAAGAGAGAGAAAGCATCCAAAAACTGTCAGCGTGAGACCTTAAACCAACTACCGTCAAATTACCACTCACCCCTTTGTACTTCGGTCGGTTATTTCGTCGGGAGGCAAATTTGAGCACTCGTATCGTCAGTTTATACTTATCTTATGTAAGTCCGTTCAGGAACTTCCGTATACAGCTTTCCAGTTGGCTTCAGTTTGCAATCAATGGAAATAGATTCCTGACTGTCGGGCTTTCGCCAAAAGCCGAGAATATGTGTCCAACGTTCCATCGTTCCTGCCATTCGGTCTTCCTTTTTTGGCAAGCGTCGTCCGAACGGTAAAATATATCCTTAGTGCGCATGGCTTGTAAATCGATTTGATTCCCTGACTGTATCAAACTACATTGAAGATATCTGCCCAAATCTCGGAGTCGCAGAGGATCACAGATTGCAAAGCACTCGTCAGCTCTTATGCTGGGCTCCACAGTACTTCAGTCTGACAGATATCTAGTTATATTATTTAAAATTCAAACAAGTAAGGAGAGGCTGTCTTCGGCTGTGCCGGAGGCTTTATACCTTTCATGAACACGCGTAAATCAATGTAAATAGTAACTACTGAAAAACTGATTTTAATTTGCTTGCTGGCTTGCGTCTGCTGGGTATGCTAGTAATATATATAGCTGCGATCTTAGTGATTTTTTGAATAAATATTTCATGATCTAATAGCAAATATGTCACCAAGCTTCATGTTTCAATCTTCTAAAATGAGTGAGTAATAGCCAAAATCCTCTTATCTCAACGATCGGTTGTATGGGATATATATTATATATAGCTCCGATCTTACTGATTTTTTGAACGAACATTTGATGATCAATTAGCAAATATCTCACCAAGTTTCATGGTTTAGTCTTCCAAACTGAGGGAGAAATGGCCATAAACCTTTTATCTGAACGATCGGTTGTATGGGAGATATATTATATATACCTCCGAT